>JAQNCA010000014.1:17178770-17200860 GCA_029783725.1 Acanthurus tractus
CCAGGACAAGTTGGCGCCAGCTACGACGTGTGTCCTGGTGCGAGGGCCCATCCAACGCTGCTTGCAGCTTTAATTTCATTTAAAACCTCTGCACTTTGACATAAAGTAAAACGGGTAACCTTGAACAATAAAGGGTTATAAAAAGATTGAAAAAATAAATAACATTTCCAACCCAGGATGCATTCAGGTTTTCAGCACAAGTCTGGCCCATTTATTTTCACATCCCAAAAAAACTTCAACTGTCATCATCTAGTTTTGGCTGACAGCCAGGAAGATTTCTCTGTATTTGTGCCAGAATTGGTCCAGATGTGGAAGTAGCATCTGACAGTCAAGCTGTATGTGGGCCGAACTTGGGCAGAGGAACAGTAGGGCATTGAAGTGACAAAGACTTGTGGACCAATCAGGTAATAGTGCTAGTCAGAAACTCACTGGATCAAAATAATGGATTTGGTGTTTTTCATGGCTAGAACACCAGTGCAAAGGTTTAAGCATCCTTTTAGCCGTGCTTAAGCATGCTAAATCCTCCACAGGTGGCAGTGTCCGCATGTAGGTTACCTGACCTGTACATTTCATGGTGATCCTCCAACTGTCCTCTAGTGCCAGTAAGAGGTTGACTTTGTAATTTGTGGGAAAGATCTTGATGACTGTCGGTTGAATTAAGTTTGACACACTCTTCCCAGAATTGAGAGCCTACCTGCAAGACTAATGACATTATCTCTAGCTTCAGCTTTATATTTTAGTGCTTATTAGCACTAGCACACTAATATGACAAAGATGAAGTACATAGTTAAAATCTTTCTGACAAAATATCCATCTGACACTGCTCATATGCTCTTGTTTACACCATGTTGCAGTTGACATTTTGAGCATTTAAATGTTGGCATTAAGCTCAGAGCTGTGCATATGTAGCCTACTTACAGCCTTAAAGCTGCTAGCCTAATAGATTTAAATGACTTTATGGGTTTTCTAAATAATGATATTTATACCATAGTGGCTAATCATGGAGATGTGTATTTGCAGCCATATATACAATTTAAATCTTCATCTAACTGGAAAAATTCAAGCAGCTCTTTACCCTGCTCAAATTTCTATGACTCATTCAGCACTGTTTGCATCCAGCTCAGCATTCAAGGCAGATGTGGTTTCGTGCCTTGTTGAAGCTGACCACTTAATTAATCATTGCAGACTTCCAAAGCAGCATTTTGCTACAACTCTTCTCCAAGGTTTAATTACTGACACTGCTCAAATAAATCGACATGCAATTGATGAAGTCAGTCATACCAGTGTTCTTCATTTTTAGATCATTGCTGGATGGAGGCTCTATTTCACATTCCATGCAAGCATGGGCATACTGGGTGGAGGGTATGGACTGAGCACAATCCTCTTCAATTTGTTTCCACCCTTATATTGCAAGAGAAATTTAACCTATATAAGCATGTTTACTTTCAAAATGTAAGCCCACTGTCTTCTAGTCTCATCCTTGATTTAGTTAAACTGTTCTAAATGGTGCCAAGTTTTACTTTTGGCCATGCGACAATTTCTTCCCCCACTGTTTCTCGTCTAAACACTGCTTGCGACTTTCACCACTCTTTGCCTTCTGATCCATGCAATTTCTCTCCCATTATTTTGAATCATTCCCTTGTTCCTGGTTTGACCACATAATTTTTACTCTGTCTACTGTCTCCTGAATGAGGTTGACCACCAGTCTCTCACTCTGCTCTCTGGTCTCCTCCAGCACAACTCTTCAGCAGCCAAACCACAGGCCTGAATATCCCAGCATTCCTTGGAGAGGACGAGAGAGTCCTCATGTAGCAGACTGTGAAATTAACATTCATGACAAACCTCTTAAGCCACAGAACCATTTCATGAGCGCTACAGTTGCAGAATTTCATCATTGAGGAAAAGTGAGCAATCACTCCGATTCTACAGTAAGATCTCACAGGTTTTTGTTTTCTGAGAAAGGACAGAGACTTAAAAAACCAAAAAACATGATACTATTGTGCCCAGCAATCTAAATTTTATTTTACCATCTAAAATATTTTTATGCCCCCAAAACAGACAATTCAGAGAAATAAAACATTTCACATGTGCAGTTACAACAAAACACTGAAAACCAAACCAAACATTTAATATCTACAGTTAATCCATTTAAAGCTAGCTGGAGATGGCCACAGCTAGCACAGAGCTGAAGCTAAATATTCTTTTCCCTTGATCGGTTTAGCGTTGTTAAACTACGCTATCTCAATTTTGGTGGACTAATGAACTCTTTTATATGCTATCTCACATATGAAGAGCAGTCGTTAGGTTAAAAAGAGTTAAATTAAATCTGCTAAAACAGAATAGCTAGCTTTGCTAAACAGAACAGTAATGAAGGTGCTGTTTCCGCTTCTGACACTGAAGGGGTTGTGGTAAAGCTATTTTTAAACGGGCAAAGGGTAAATTTGAATGTTTTTAGATTTTTTTGAGGGTAAAAAATAATAATAAATGCAAAGCTGAAAGGACACATTTAATTTGATAGTGATATATTTGCTTAAAATAATTGTTCTTTTCTGAAATAAGGCACTGTGCTCAATCTCTAATTGTTCTTTAAAGTTAAGTATGTGTGTGTTGAAATATCACTGTACAAAGTGTCTCTTTTCTTTTACAAACGGATTTAGACGGACTCTTAATGCATAGACAGGGATTTAATGTATGTTTCATTTACAAAACTGCTCCAAGCACAAATCACTGGCTTTCACACTGAGTAGTAGTCACTTTTCAACATCTCATGACGCATTGCATCTGTGTTTACAGAAGGTACAGGGCCCAAAAACAGCAGTCCTTAAAAGGCAGCAGTTTTATGGTACAAATACACGAGTCTTATCACACATAGTCATCCTCTAAAAGTTGCCAATAAGCGATCAACAAACCCTCAAAAATCATTGCTTCCATGAATGAATGAGTATGCTGTAAAAATGTGGAATTTTAATGCAAAAACAGTGGCAATTGATGCAAACACCATGTATCATCTTGCTTCTAATATCACTCTTGCTTTTTTTTCTATCAAGATGGTTGAGTGGTGAGGTAATGGGACAATATTTGGTTTTGTATTTCATCACTTGTTTCATTGCACTGGAATGTACAAATCCTTAGTTTTCTGTTTCCACAAAACAAGAACAAACATTCAGAGTAATTTTGTTTGTTCAACCTTCATGCAGTGGTCACTCATAACAAACTAATCTCGTGATATACATCTCCAGGTCTGTGAGGGTTTGTGGGAAACATTTTCATTCAATTACCTTTAGGAAGAGTTTGCTAAACCAAGAGAATGAGTTGGAGCATTGGAATAAACACAAACTTTGTATATTAATACCAAAAGATGAATCCTATTTGTCACATTGTAGGAGCTAAATCAGACCACAGGACTTTAATGACAACATCTGTGGCAAAGCATCAAACTTGAAGAGTTGTTTTCATTACCAAGTCATTAACTGGGCAATCAGCTCGGCAATATCAGTAAGCATCAGCGTTCCTTTGCTTGTTTGGGTCTTCCCCTTTTTACAAACAAACAATTCACACTAAACTCCCAGAAAATATAATTACTCTTTTTTTTACTACACTTTACAGTTTTAAGTCACCAGTTACATTACTGTCCAAATACACTACAATGCCTAGCCAATAGAAATGCAGACTAAAGCTCAAAAAGACTTTTTGAAGCAGAACATTAAACTTGCTTTCACTTGTTGAAATGTTTTTACAGCTTGTGTTGCTCTTCACTCATATGCAAGACAAGCTCTGCACGAGAAATTCAGACTTGTTGAAACGTAAAATCTCTTCTTTTGCCAGCACTCATTTTCATTGTTGATTGTTGGATTCACAATATTCAGGCCACATCACGTAAACATACCAAATCACATCTGTACCAAATGTCTTTTCCATTGTATCAGAGAGAATGAAACTTGTAAAAAGAAACAGTGCAGAAGAAAATGGATGAAGCTTGTGTTGATGGAAGATCTCAGCGTAACTCTCACTGAGTCATCCAGCATAGCCCCTCACTTCCTGACTGTAACAAGCCCCAAAATAAAGCATGGAGGGGGGGTTCAAACAAATTTCATAAAGCTCCACTACATCTGATATTTGAAACCATTATCCTCTCAACAACTAACTTATCAGGATCCTTTATAAAATCCAATTACAGACCAGCACTGCTACGTGTTTGTCAATGCATGTTTTTAAAAAGAAGAGTTGGATGAATGAATAATAAATATAGTGGATGTACTCTTGATGCACATAGTAACATAAAAAGTACTGATGGATGCACAGTAAAGATGAAGTGAGTCAATCTGATGCATATTCACATTTTTTTAATCCAGGTTCTTTGTGAACAGGCTGCATGCTGAGGAAATGTGCCTGTAAAAGAATGTAGGAAGAAAAGGTTTGTAATGACAGTATGATTACAGTACATGGTGACAAATGCATATCAAAATTTGGTTGCAGGTTTGTTTATGATTTTTTGTTTGTTTTTTTTTTTTTGCTTTTATATGACATACTTAACCCTACTATACCAGCCTAGTCTTCAAGATGACTAATCACACTAATCAATGCTTTTTTTTTTGCTCTTTGCAAATACATGTTTTTGCACAAAATGTACTGCAGAATTTGTATTGTAAAAATATTTGAACAATTCTTTAGTATTTGCCATTGAAGTAGCTGGCAAAATACTAAAAAACACTTTGAAAAACACTTGATTTTTAAAGGATATTTAAACATTTGAGATTCCTGGTGAAGCCCTCCAGAAAGGTTTTTACAACATCATTGTTTATAGTTTCATTTCATTTTATGTTGACATTATTTCAATTCAGAGCAAAATCAGTGAATTACAAAATACACTTAACCACAATGGCAGTGTATGTGTGCAATATTTCTTCTGAGATTACAGTACTTCAATTTGACACAAAAAGCATAAAACTGCATTATAAAGCTGAAATATGATACATACAAAATACGAAGCTGCAAAACTGTGCAGAAAGAGACAAAACATTTCAGAAGCTACCCAAAAAATAAACCCTTCATACTGTAAATCCTAAAGGCACCTTAGACAAAGATATATCCCTGTGGTCGAGTGGCTAAAGAGGCTTGGAGTAAAAAAAAAAAAAAAAAAAAAGGGAAAGGAGATGCCTTTTTGTCTCAAAAAGTCTTACTACTGTGTGTAGATCACGACAATGGATGGAGTTTTCATAATATAATCTTTTTTTGGTAACTGATTGTCTAAAAACACATCCCCAAGACATAGAATGCTTATCTGCAAAATCACAAAATCTATACGCCTTTTCACCTTAAACAAATTTTGCCCACAATAATCCATCATTTGCCTCAAACTGTTTTTCTGCAACAGGGTAAATTTCTACAATAACAACACATGCATGGGGGAAGCTCTCTCCTGTTCATGCAGATAATGATCCTGGATTTTCACTCCAAAGTCTATGAGTGGGAGGTTAAAAAGACAACAAAAACATATATAAAACAATAAAACAAACAAAGAGACAGGTGAATCATGAGTAAAAACAGTGTCCAACAAGCTCTGTCCTGCTCCGGCAAAAACAATCCCCATGACATACTGGTTGAGGAGTTGATCTTCTCCTGCTTCCTCTGTTTCCTCTCCCCATTTCCGCTCATCCCAAACTACCGACCCAGTCTGTAAAAGTCATCTTCCCTGGCGTATCATCATTGTCAAGTCTCCCTCCTCCTCTTCTCATCCCATTTTATGTCTTCCTTCTCAGGCTGGACAGGCTTGCTCCCCCTGCAGGTGAGAGGTTGGAATGACGCTGTATTCCTAACCAGATAAGGGGGGGAGATGGTGCCTCTGGTTCCACCAAGGAGATTAAAATTGGAAAGTCACTGGGATTGATTAGACAGGTAAATGGAGCAGGTGCAGGGATCACACCCTGCTGGTCGGGTGGCAGCGGTAGGTGCTGTTGGACAGAGGGGGGTCAGTTCCTCCGTCCATGTTCTGGGAGCACCCTCCCTCACAACAAGCTTCTTGGAGACAAAGAGGATGTTTTATCAGTTCTACTGTCTTTCAAACTACTTAAAACACAAAAAATTACGAAAAACATTTTATTTACTGCTAAATTTACAATCTTTGTAACTGTGAGTCTGAGGTAAACATTGAGTCCCTGTACCTGCACCTTCCTCTGGCATTAGCAGGTGACTTCGGCACGGGCTGGGCAGGGGGGGGTTGGGTCCCTCATGGCTGGTGCCCAGCTGGAGACGCCTCATGTGGCGGATCACAGCTGTGGCGTTGAACGCTTGCTGCAGAGGAAAAGACAGAAACACAATATAATCCAGAAAACTGAAGAATGTCGTTCATTGGAAACTGAAAGTTGACGGGGGCCTGGACAGCAGCCTGAAGCTGTGGTTCCATTCGTTTGTTGCTTAATACGAAGCGATCTCTGCTTTGTTCTTCACATAACTGAGTTCCCATCTGTGAGTTTTGAGGAGCTCATTTGAAGAGTGATTTTTTCTTCTCAAACTATTTGACGTTAGTTGGTTTTAAATGTCCCATAGAGTTGAGCTATACCATATTTGGCTGGAGAAAAGCAAAGTGGAAATAAAGGCTTTAAAAATAAATGAGTGAAGCTCAAGTTTGGAATCATCTTGTGACCCTTTGGACTTATCTTGCAGCCCTTGAGGTGGTCCTCACACCCAGGTCAAAACCACTGGCCTTAAGATTTGTGACATTCCCAGGTCTTTAATGTTTCCAACATTTCAAACAGGATCCATTCTCATAAATTTAAATTAAAAAAAGCTGTTCTGGAATGATTCCTGAAGTTCAGACCAAGACCAGACTCTTTTACTACTGCTAAACTGTTTTTCCTCCATGCGCGCTAAAGGAGAAATAAATCATGTGGTATAAATCACCCTTATAAGAAAATTAAAGGGCATCCAAAATAAAGTGGAAATCTGACTCACCTTCCACTTGCTCTTAGCAAAGTTCTTCTTAATTTGAGCACTGACAGACTCATGGATATTCTTATCCAGAGCAGTATCCCCCGCAATCCTGACAAACAGAGGGGGTGAGAAAACATGAGTGTGTCTGAGCAGCAAATAGAAGTCACATTGTGCAGCTATAATCATAAAAAGATTTCCCTTAGCACCAACTGTTGCATAATATCCCCATCCTGAATTAGTTAAAAACAAGTACATCACTTTTGTTGAAGTAAGAATGCTTTGCTTGGACATCAGAAATATTTTTTGCATTGTGAGTATGTCGCTGTAGAGTGTAGGTGGTGTAGGATCAGTACCAGGGGTGCTGCAGAGCCTGGTCGCAGGTGTAACGTGTGTTGGGGTCTTTCTCCATCAGATGGATTATAAAGTCTTTGGCTATAGTGAAAAAGAAAGGTTAAAAAAAGTAAATACAGCAGAAGTCACTTATTGCAAAACATTAACGAAGTCTATAAACTGACGGAGGCCCAAACCACAAAATAACTTTGATAATGGAAACTTAATAACGTGTCTATAAATCAACATCTAACTGCTGTAAACAAGAGAAAACACATCTTGAGGGAGTTCCCATGTGACAGAAAATTGGCCTAAGCATCAGTTGTATCATTTGTTCTAAAAGTTGAGGAGATTTTTGCCAAGAGCATGGAAACAGGGAGCCAGTCCAAGAGACAAGACTGGAAAAAACATCAATATGGGCTCATTGCCTTGACTTGTGGGCTCGGCAGCTGCAAGGTGAAAGGTAGGGATAAAATATTAACAAGTTTAGAAAGCTTGAGACATCACTCTGTCTGTCAGGAAAAGAGCTTGACTGACTCTGGATACAAACTGTTGGATAAGTTGGGGTCTCTGCCTCAGACTCAGGTGGGTCAGGTGGGAGGATGCTAACAAGCCCTGGCTGCTGGATAGGAGGGTCTGCATGTTGCGAATGGGGAGCCTCGATTGTCTTCTGCAGATCAAAGTGCCTTGTATTTGTCAAAAAATGTGTCGGTAAAGCCCCTCCATCTGCTTATGGTTTTTACTGTAATATAAAATAATCATTGCAGCAAAAACCTGGTGAGAAAACTTTTCAGCTTTTCCTCATTTCCGAACGTAGGTCTGATTTCAGCTGATTGAAGTTTTGTGGCAAATGAAAAACAAAACAACCCCCCCCTCAAATTTTTTCTAACATGTGTCCAATATCATGTTCATTGTTAGTTTTATGGATGTTTTCATGACTGGAAGCTACATTTTAGAGTCCAAAGTTTTTGATTATTTCCGGGAAACGTATGGGCTCTGGAGTCTATGTTACAACACTCACATATGATCACAAGCTTTGGGCTGTGATTGAAAGAATGACATCACTGATGTATGTAGCAGAAATGAAGAAGAAATAAAATGTTTCCCATACAGAGGCTGACTTCATTTCTGTGATAAGCTATGAGTTCAGAGAGTAGGCAAAACGGTGGTTTTAGGCCAGCGATCCAATAGATCCAGAGGAATTCAGTAGGTTGATATAACTTTGGAAATAGTGGACAGAACTTACAAGAGGGAATTAACAGGGCACACCAAACATGTCTGCTAGGTCTCTGTGAAAAATCTCTATTATACTGTGAGAGGACATATGTGTAAAATTGCTTGATTAGAACTTTACCTGAATCAGAGATATCATCCCAGTAAGGAGAATCAAACTCATATTCCGCTTTCAGGATCTGTTCAAACAGTTTGGCATCGTTCTCGTCATAGAACGGAGGGTAACCACACAACCTGAAACACACAAGAGAGACACACATGTCATGTTTCCTCACCAGAGTGCTTTACCACTAGGAATGTCCCATGAGGTTTAAAAGACTCCCTGAGCATTCAGGACATGATGGTGACCGCCAAGACACAAAGCAACATGTCTTTTAGTTATATAACAAAATCTCATCTGAATACATGTAATCACCTTGTGTTAAGCTATGTTTGTGCCTTCTTAGCGTACTCACAGAATATAGGCAATGACACCAATTGACCAGCAGTCCACTGCTTTACTGTAGGGTTTTTGAGCCAACACTTCAGGGGCTGAAAGTTAAAAAAAAAAAGGTTAACATGAGTGTAGAGACAAGATAAACACTGTTATTTTACCACGTCCAGCCCTATTTGTATGTTAAAATAATAAAAAAAACAACAAAAAAACAATGTTAAGTATACATTACTGAGTAAAGTTAGAGCATATCTGGGGTTGCAAAAGTAGTTAAGGAGGTAAAATTGAATTTACGAGTACTTTCCACAAACTAATCTAATGTGGACTAGACTGATTTATGACTTTGAATATCTAAATGAGCCTCTGATTGGTAGATGGTGTTTAATAAAAGACAGATTTTACATTTAACGCCCAGTCAGATGCTGGCACAGTGCTAATATTGCATGGAGTTTCCTGCCATGTGGAGCTTAATAATTAGAAGCAGACTTTCTATTTTAAGACAGTTTCTGGCATCTTTACCAACATATCCAGGTGTTCCACACGCTGTCGACATCACACTGCCAGAGCCCTCAATTTTAGACAAACCAAAGTCGCTGATCATGATTTTGGAGTCTTCATCCATGCTGTAGTAAAGCAGATTCTCTGGCTGTGAGGAGGAGGGACAGAACCAAAACCAGAAATGTAAAGAAAACACCACCACACTAATCAGGCACCTCCGCCTTAAAATCAATAAAGTCATGCTATGACAGAAAATCACAGATATTTAGAATAAGTGTTTTCACTCTGACAGATTTTTTGTGAGTCAGGACATGGACATAGTGGGAAACAGATTCTTGAGAGTTAATGAGAAGTTAAATATTCTCTGTTATACTCATTTGCAGGATAGCTTTTCCAACACATCTCTGTCCTCAGACTGACCTTGAGGTCACGGTGCACGATGCCCATGTCGTGGAGGTATTTAACAGCATCCAGAATCTGCTGAATGAGCTTACTGGCATCTTTCTCTGTGTAGAAGCCCTTTTCTATGATACGATCAAAGAGTTCACCACCGGACACTCTGCAAAAAGAGTAATTAAAGTGTAGTGAAACTTGAGAAACATTGAGAATGTTGGAGATAACAATTACACAGTCAAACATGACTCAAATTAGCAGAAATGATAGAAAAAGCTCAGTGACCTGCCAGATTTTACTAGTTGAAGGGTTTTTTGTTTTTTGGTTTTTTTTTATACTTTATTTTTATAGAAATGCCCAAATATGCAACAGAACACGTTGAAGAAAAGAGTTGGTTACCTATACATTCATTCTGTTATTGTACTGATGGAAATACATGTCCGATATCATACAATCATGGCTCAGACATCATTCTCTCCATATTCTGTATGGTATTTAAAATATCTATCCAGTCAGTCACCGCTGGAGGACCTGCCCACGGCCAATTTCACATGATAGCCTTCTTGCCGGCCGCTAGCAGTATCTTTAACAGATACCTGTCTTGCACTCATAGATAAGCTGCGATATTTCCCAGATAGATTGCAGGAAAGGAGCAGTCAATTCCAACACCAAAAACCTACTAGTTGATGGTTGAAACAGGAAAAGTATGAAAAAGCATGGTGTGGAAATTTTATTTTTAAAAATATTTTTGATGAACAAGACTAATTGCCAGAGATCGAGAGGATACATTTTCTATGTCTGTAACAAACACATGCACGAATATAAAAAGACAGCAGTAATTTACTGTGGGTGTGAAACTGTGGTGTAAATGAAACCATGTTAAGTGTGATGATGTCTGCTTTATATTAGACTTGAAAACCACTAGATGGAGACTTCACCCCGTGTACAAAAAATCTGTAACAATTTATCTTGACCCTCTTATATTAAGACACACACACACACACACACACACACACACACACACACACACACACACACACACACACAAGCATGCGCAAGCACACACACACACACCACACCCAGTCAGTTCTCCAACTGAATGCCCAACTTTAACCTTTACTTCTGAGGTCCTGCATTTTGGTTTGTTTTGGTAGCTGGTGTGTTTGTGCCTGCACGTCAGTGCATGTGAGTCTATTTTTAGAGAGACAAAGAGTGTGGCCACCTACACAGCAAAATACACATGAAATTATCAAAATTTCGCTATCTAACCCATATTTTATTTGATAATTGTATAAGGCAAGTGTTGGCAGACCAAACGAAATAGCTCTTATCAAGCTGAATACATCACTAAAGTTACTTAAGTAACTTTACACCCACAAATATGTCCAAGTTTCATCCATCCATGTCCCCCCTCACCAGTGAAATGCACCCTGTTTTTTTTGCATGGTTTTCTTAATTGTCTTAAAAAGCTTTTTTTATTCTGTTGTTTCTCTGATTTTGTTTTCAGAGCCCACTTTCTCTCTATTTTGAGGGGGAAGGAGGGAGGCATGGCAGAGGCCCCCATTTATCAGTTGCTGATGCTAGAATGCCACCTGGTGGCTAAAAGAGACTTACATGGAAGGTTTAAAGAAATATCATAACTATGATAAATGACAGTAAAGCAGAGATGAATTGACAGCAGCCTGCAAAAGTTCCTTTGGACAACCATCGTGTTACATTGCCAGTCTACTTCTTTCAGTTCCCTAATGAAAGGTTAACATTTTCAAAACCAAATGCACAGACACTCAAAAAAATATTCATGAAGGAAACAAATAAATTTAAGAGAACTGAAACAAAAATGCTCAGGGGAAGAATTTTCTACTCGTCCTTCACGTTTTTAAATCTGATTTTCTGATCTTTATCAGATTTTTCTATCTGATTTTCTCTGATCGGCCGCTGACATTTAATAAATAAATGATTTATGTTTTCTGGAGCTTCTTAATTAATTGTGCTCCTGATCCTAATCTGTCTCTTCTCCTGTCCTCTAACCCTCCCTTCTTCCCTCTGACATTTCAGTAGTTGAGATGGGTGGGAGGCTGACAGGCTGCAGGTGTGAGGGCGAACTCCCCACTGGTGCTCGTGAGTAGGCAGAGTACAGTGTTTGCTTCTGTGTGTATGTGGTCATGCACATGGGAGTGTGTTACAGAGTGCAATTAATGCCATGTGACATGCAGTGCGTGGGAGATAGCACAAGTAGGGAGTTTGAAGCAGACATTGCACAGAACACGAATCACATAAACCCACACGTGAATACTCACAGTTGCATGACAAGGTAGAGGTGAGTTTTATTTTCAAATATCTCCTCCAGTGATACAATGTTGGCATGTTTGATCCTGTGAATAAGGAGAGACGAGAAACAAGGTAAGAAATCAACTGTAGTAATTAAACTTGTTAGGTTTTTTTAAGTAATTATTTCACAACAGGAGGAAAAAAAAATCTCTCTGGGTTTCATGAGAATTCCTTGAAATTTTTCCCATTGCCACAGGGCTTCTTCACACAGTCACATGTGCTTTACACACTGTAGAGGGGGCTATACTGTGTGGTGGCATGCAGCCCCCTAATTGGCTGAACTCCATGCTCTGCTGCCCCTCAAGACCCGTGGGTGTAGTGACAGGGGTGAGAAGATGACTCACTACATCTAGATTGGTACTATACTCATGTTCTGTAGTCAAAATGCATCGACACACACTGCATGTGTTATTATCGTACGAGTTACAAACTGGGTCTAGAGTCATGTATATTAAGAATCAATACTCTGAAAACATGAAACATTTTGTGATTATTAAAAAAATATTTTACTTAGCTGGACTGTGGTGCATAACATGCACTTCTGCATACAACCCTTTCTTAGGTTTGTGCTTCACATGTGTACCTTGTTCATTGCAAACTGCAGAGGCTTAAATGTCTTTTTGCATTTAAATATAGGCTGATATGATGTGATAGCGTGTATCCTTTGGGTTCAAAAAATCATGTTGACTAAATTTACTTTCATAGAAAATATGCACAGCTGACATGAAGAACATTTTGCATTGTTTACATAAGTGACTGCTAGCTGTCTTCCTCCTTGCTGCCTTTGTTGGAGCACTGCTGTTTGTCGGCACATTACTGTCACCAACTGAGGAGCTGTGGAATGGTGTTAAACCTTTGAAAGAATGTAAACCATGCAACTCATGCAATGCTTGTATATCCTTGTTTGCATAAGTGAGACAAACAAGACGGGTAAAAACTCGCAAACATTTGCTCCGCTCCACAGCGTTGGTACTAACGGTCAAAAGCAACACTCTGTGCCTTAATTCAAACATTCACAGTTCCCTGATTTGTCTCTTGCTCTAATCATGCGCTCTGTGTCTTTGTGTAACCTATTCATGTAATTTTCTTGAGCACCCGCACAATGAATGTGTGTTAGACAGTTTGTGAATTCAGTTGTGGGAGGGAAGACAAAGACAGCACAAAGCCACGTGTCTGAGCTGGAGTGGAGGTGACTGCGTATGTGTTCGTCTGAGGTCATGATGGATTACGGCAATGACTCTTATCCAGATTGTAACAACGTATGGACACCTTCATTCATCTGCTTAGCTCAGTGAGGAAGGAGTGATATTTCCAGTGAAGGATGAATGATGGATTAAATCTGCAGGTGACCAGACACGTGTGAAAGCCAGTGAGCCTGCACATGCACTCTCACACATAATTGCAATGCAAATACATACAGCACATGTGCTGCATTTAACATTAAACAACAGTGTTTGTTCAGCTGAGTTTAATGTTTCTGTGGATGGAGAGCTTATGGTGGAAGCTGGTTATGGTGACTGTCAGAGATCTGAAATGTCTATTGAGTGCTGGTGAGTCATCTGCTGACCTCTATCAGCACCCATGTATCTCACAGAGCATCAGAACCCAGAAGTCAGCAAAGAGTAGAGAGACAGAGTTGCCAGCTCTGCAGCCAGTAATGGCATCTGACTTCTGGATGAAACTGGCAGATCTGCTGATTCTTAAATCCATATTCTATTGAGTTTTTCTTTACCAAGTAATTACAAAGTTAATTGATTTTTTCAGGAAAACTTCAGGATTAGTACCTCACTAACCGCTGTGAGACAAATACAGTCTTAGCTCATCGGGGGATTCCAGGTCTTCTTTTAGTTTTCTGCACATTTGCATGTTTTTTCACAGCTTTGTCACAATTAACTTATTTTCTTAGAAACAATGAGTGGGCCAGCTATGAATGAATGGAGGGTTCTCACAAAATCTGCAGGATCTTAAACTCTTGCAGAGAGAGGAGGTTTTTTAAAATATCTGTTTCTGTAGGGCATTTCCTCATAGAAATATCTCTTTCTTAAGTAAGTAAAGAGAATCCAGATCACTCCAACAGAAATCTACTTCTGCCAAAAATTCTCACTATTTTTAGGCTCAAAATAATAAAAGCAATGGGCTTCTGTTCAGAAACATGTAATTATTTGGAGACCAACCAACATGAATTGAGATGGATCCACTTGGCATTTCTCACTCTTTACACATTTCAGATATGCCACAGCGCCACTCTGCAAAGTCTTTTCAGTTTTTTAACAGAGCGTCTGTGGCAACTTCACACCAGCTCTTATGATTGGCACATCTACAAATGACTTAGCAGAGTGTGGTTAGTTACTGTATTCGCACGTCTGCATATGGGTAAATATTTGGTCCAAATAAAATGGGAAGACGATCACCAGCCAGCTTACCGGTGTGATGATATCATATGGCTGCATTAGCACTATATCAAGTTATGTATAGATGAGCAGCCATCTTATAAACAGTCACAAGAAGACAGATGAGTTGACTGACTGTTTGCAGTAAGAATCATGTGGTTCCGCGTCTGGACCCAAACAAATTTGGCCATTATACAGACATTTGATTACAAATTATCTTTACATAATTCAAAACACTGTTATATGTGATTTACACAGGGTGGAAATATTAAATAAACACCAGTAAATTTACAGCAAGAGTTCTGTAAGAAATGTCAACATGGCAGGTTTGGCCCTTGCACTGCAGGAAGGAAAAGCAGAGATAAAAAGGGTTATGTAATCTGCTGCTGTCTTGTTTTTAACTTCTGTGGTTAAAAACAAGACAGCAGGTTTACTTAACTGTAAATTTCTTCTGCAGTGTCACTGTAAGGTGGAGCTGCAAAAAATAGCTGATCAGTTGATATTTTAAGGAAAAAATGTTAAATATATGCTGATTTTAGATGCTAAAATACAAAGATTTGCCACTTTTATTTGTCATTTATGACAAAACGTGAAGAGTCTTGTGAAGCAGTATAAGGACATCAATTTTTGGAAAGTGTAATGAACATTATAACCCTAACTCCTGAACATTATTCAGAATATTTACATATTACAAAGACTTAACAAGTGCTTAAAAGTTAATATTTCTTGATTAATAGCTGGGTTTGCCCCTCTGAGTTAAAACAACTGATTGTGAGCACACTTCTGAACTAAATAAACCAAAGGAGGGATTTTTTTTTATAATACATCTCTATGACTTTCCAAAACAAAGAAATGCAACAAATGCCAAGAAATTGCACTGTTTTTGCTTACATTTATACACCTATTAAAAGCAGTAGAAAAAACCTGTCTCCTTTCCTCTGAGCCTTGTTGGAAATGAGACAGATGAGAATGCAGAGACTCATCCAAACAGCATGGATGAACTGTAAACCAAAACAATGATGTGACAGACTGCAGAGCCCACGGCAGCTGCAGAGTTGGGTGTAAGTTCTTTATCAGTTCATCACCATGTCTAACGTCTTTTGTGTTACATGCAGTCATTTCATACATTTTTATTAGAATAAACATTAAGTAGTGCGGTTTTTAGACAAAGAGTACTTCATCTTCTTACACTACTCTTTTAGACCCTGTCCCCATGCTCAATGAGGGAGTTGAGGATGACGTGTTAAAATGAGTAATAAAACCTCTGTATGAGTCTCTACAAATCCCAGACAGAGGAAGGGAACAATGACACTGAGGCCAAGTTTATCTTAGTTTACTCTGTTTGTCAAATTTGCAATCCAGCCGCAAACTAAACCTGAACGGTCCTCATTCCGCCATCCTCACCTCAGGAGGGCTCATAGCTGTATATTGGCTAGAGTTGTGTCTCCCGTAACCCCGGCAACAACAGCTCTAAAAATAACTTGAGACTCAATGTAGATCAGCCATTTTCACCATGGCCAGTAATTCCCCTCATCTAAAGAGAAGTATGTTTGGACCGCTCCATAATTACAGGGAGTCTTACTGTCTCTTGTCTTTGTCTTAATTTAATAAGACATAGTGTGTTTTGGGCATATGACTCCACATTACAAACAAAATTGCATTCATTTGCAACATAATAGTTCTAGAAACAAGTTTCAGTGTACAAAAATTGTATTTTCAAGTTTCAGGGCAGATTGCAGAACAACTTGTACAGCACTGTGATCTTTATCTTGAGGTTTATTAAAGCTGACCGATACATGCATTGTATCTGTTGTTGTGTTTGCTTAAATTAAAGGGTTGCTTAATCCCATTGTATTCAATGTAATAATGCAATGAGCATTAATAAGGTACATTCACAAAACACAGAGAACAAACAAATAAGCAGTAAATCAACAGTCTGTCTTTAACAGAAGCTGCTGGTCAGGTTGATCAACATAACATGTTGAAATGAGTTGCATATTGCTTAAGAAGGACATAGTGCCAAAGAAACTCCTCACAGAGGGATGAATCACGGATTATTATGTTACAACAGTATCTGTCATATATGACATATACTGTATCCGGTAATGTGATAGGACTTACATGATGCAGTAATGGATATACAGTGATGAAAAATTTACCATCTTGAACCTTGTGGCTAGTGTTTCAGATGCAGGCTAGAGCTGCACAAACATCTAAATGTTTGTGCTTATAGTAGACCCTAGCTCAAAAATTGAAAATATATTATTATCGATCATGTTATAATAATAAAGAAAGATAAACAGGGTCTATTATTGTACAGTTTTCAAAACATAAAGGTCCACTTACCTGTGCAGGACTGCTATCTCATTCTCAATGCTGTTTTCTTTCCCCTCCAATGCTTTCTTGGGGATACACTTGATAGCCACCAACCTCTGGGTTCTCTTCTCCTCAGCCAGGACCACCTCAGAGAAAGCTCCCCTGAAACACAAACACACAGGTCAGTCTGTCAGACCTCAGTTCATTTATCAACTGTTGTTTATAGACAAATCTCTTCACATGCGGCTCTGACATTTTGGAGAACAAAAAAAGAAAGAAGGCATGCTTTGATGTTAAATTGGCCTAACTTTTTTTTTTTTTTTTTTAGAATTTAGCAGATTGTATCTAAGTGCTGATAGAAATTGCAGCCTGCTGATGCCAGGTTATGTTTATTTTTAACTTCAACCTCCTCCTGAAGTCTTTGGGTTGCTGAGTCAAGCTTTGGAGAGGTAACAGCTAAGTGGGAAGATTAGGGAGCAGAGATATCGAATGCTGTTATATCTTGCTGACAAAATCTTATACTGACACAAAAATGTTCCAAAATTGAAGTGTCACCAATCCAATGGCCATCAGTCAGGTGGATTATGCATTAAAGCATGAGCTATGACAGATTTTTATAACGTGTGCTATTTTTTTTTAGTATCTGAATGTGTATGTGTGTGTGTGTTTCTGTGTTTGGATACCACGCAATAGTTTATATAATGGTACATGCATGTGGATGATTCGGTTCACCCTATCTTGGATCAGACTACTAACATACCAGAGAGGCTAAATCTGTGTACAACCCTGATCCCCAGTTTGGGACACTATATGAGACTTAAACCAAATGCTAATCCTTTTTGAAATATAATGAAAACAGTTTTAAGACAATATTTTTAATGTTTTACCTCTAAATTGGAACAAGAGCAACAAAAGACTGAGAGAGACAAAAATTGTTAATAAAACACATATTTTACACATTACACAGGTAAACAGGTTCATTGTTAGCAGGTGATAGTGATGTGACTGGGTATGAAGAGAGCTTCCTCAAAGTGGTCAGCAGTCCAGCCACACGCAAGAATGAGGCAAGGATCAAACACCATTGAGACATAAACAATGGTAAAACACCATTGCATAAAGGATATTGCGACATGGGCTGGGGAAATTTTTTGAGAAAAAGGTGGTAAACACAGTTTGTTTGTGAATGACTGCATTTAGATTTTACAAAGCATCCCAGCTCTTTTGGCTGCACTTAGCGATTTTAGCTCATTTGAGGGCCGGTTAAAAACATTTAACCACAGTGTGGTATGCTGTCATAACTTTACAGATACCATAAAAAGTTTTACTCTACAGTTCGACACTCTGCATTCAAAAGTGGATGTTTATTCTACAATAAACATCAACTTTTGTTTCTCTTTTTCCTCTCTCTGTCTCCCTACCAACTAAAATCAATACTGTAAAACAAGCACAGCAACAGAACTCAAACTAGAAAAAAATGTTTAACATTTTCCCATGACCCATTTAACAGTAGAGGCAAACATGTCTAACGACCTTTGGTGTTCTGGACAAGCTCCAGAGATTTTTGACTCAGATCCAAAGATGCACAATACCGATGCGGACCTTGTCGATTATAGGTTTTGAACTTTATGCTAATACAGTAGTAGTAGTAATAGTAGTCGTAGTAGTAGTACAATTGCAGTGAGACATTCCACAGAAGGAAAATAAATTTCTAAGATTGATGGTTTTTCAAACTGCAAGCAAACTGTGAGAATAATGCTGCTGTCTAAGGCAAAGCAGCAAAAGACCCTAAATTTCTCATAAGCTACAATCTCCATGCAGATTATTTAATAATATATAACGTCAAGAGGAGATGCTTTCACAGACTGGAACTTATTAGTTTTAATACATGCACATTTGGTCATGGACCTCCTTGAGGCATACAGGGCAAACAGAATGAAGGAGTCAGTCTATATAAAGGCATTTTTCTAATTAGGCCCAATGCAAAACATCTGCGTATCCTACAGCCAAGACACGTGTCAGGAACTGTGTTCATCTTATATGGAATGGATTGCAAGGACAACTGGACGACTGAAAACTGTTGTGTGATTACACAGTTAGCATCGTGAAGTTGGATAAGTCTGATTTTTTAGAAAAATCCTAATTATAATGACATGGATGCTAATGTGAATGCTACTTACAATTTGGACATTTGAAAATATCCTAATTAATATGGTGACTAACTTACTGAAGCAAGACTTTCAGGTGGCCGTGCTATTTTTTGCCCATTTCCCAGTGACGTGGTATTACTTCATAACTTTAACAACATAGTTTCATGACCGCTTACACTTTCTTATCTCAGCCACAAATTCAATCTGTCTCCATTCAAGCTGCACTCAAGGTTTTCAGTCCTATAGACTTAAAAATGACAAGGGAATACAAAGTACCAGACAATGGTTTTACTTAGAACTACAAATCAATAGAATTGACAGTTAATTATATTTTATCAAAATAAATGACTGATGATTAACAAAATGAAAAACACATACTGACTTTTCTTGATTAATGTTTCAATTATTTTCCTTCTCCTCCTGACTGGAAAAGTGCCAACTATAAGGCCAATAAAGCATTCATGATATTATAGATTCACAACAAGGTTTTTTAAAATAAATGTACTTCACTAGTTTAACTTATTTGAATAACTGATGTATTTATCCATCCTTTTTAAAATACTTTTCCTTTCACCATAAGAAAAACACAGTTTATTTTCATGACTCACTTCATCATAGGAGAACAACATTCCTGGACGGCTGGTACATTTTTACAAGGAAGTTTGGATCGTACTCAGATCTTGCCACCAAGCAGTCACCTATAAATATACTTGCAGTGAACAACTGCATCATTGTTTTGAATCAGGCTTTTATTTTTATCTACAAATTAAACAAACAACTATGCCACTAGTGCTGGCAGATTCTGCATGTTCAAACATGTTTCTGTCTGCTGAGAAAATAAACATATCTCCCTGTGTAAGTGTGTTTGTGTGGTACGATTGGGGGTGGGGGGACACTATCAAACAGTATCTCTTTGGCCACATTTAGTTGCATGCGTGGGCAAAGTGAAACCACAAACATTCAGTTACTTGGTTTATAGATACTTTGTCAGCTTCACAAACAAGAAAGAATTGGTTTCATTTCAATGTGACCAGAAAAGATAGAGCGTGAACCGCAGGCCACATTTCCACAATGATCAATACATCACAAATGAATGACGAACTCAGATGTTTTTGTCTTATTATGTTTCTTGTACACAACGATGTGTCAAGCTAAATATTGGTGTCTTTGGCTGCTTATACGCAGATGATATTTACTCCTAAACTGTGTTACCCTCAGCTCTGAACTGGAAAATGTTCTCCTCTGGCACACCCTCTGAGAGCTTTAACAGGAAATTTAGTGTGTATTTTCTGAGAGTGAATCATGCACACAGCATTTACTTCCTGGCTTGGGGGTTTTTATTTTAGTGTAAACAGAATAAGGGTTGTGCATTTGAGACTGCTTCTGCATCTAGACTGGTTCCTTGTCAAAACAACTGGGGTGGATTTCGCTATTTCATCTTTATTTATTTCTCTTTTTCACTTTACGGTAAAATACAGACTTGAATTTTGTACATTTATCTCATATCAAGTTTCCAGCATGGCGATAATACATTCCAGCATGATTTTGTATTTCATTTGGAAGAGCTACCTTAATAATTTAAACAATGTCCAAATTCTGAAAATGTGCCATGACCCAAGCTGCACATCAGATCCCATCTCCAAGAAAAAACTCAAAAAGACTAAAGCCAGGTGTAAAAGCTACCAGAGGTAAGAATGTACAAAGATAGATTAATATTGCAAGAAGTAGATTATTTAAAATGACTATTTAACTTACAGTACTTAAATTTTTTATCTGATCTCTGGTTAGCTTTTCTAGAGTTATTTATCCCAAAGCAAACAGGACACTTTTCTGATCAGAGCAACCATTATCCTGGGAGTGAGGCCTCGTGGTCACATCTAAACAAGACAGTAAAACTGCCACAGTAAGGCCATGAGCTCTGGCTGAAATCCAGCTGTGTGGGGGAGGTCGTCAGTGCCACACATTCCTGTGTAGCATCTGGAGGATTTAGTTGACATTCTACATGCACTTACCAACAGAACAAGGGGCTCTGGGGAAGTGTCATATACTGCTTCGCACAAACATTTGGAAAATCTGAGAACACTTAAGTGTTTATGACTATAAATAGTTCAATTGTCTATTTTACAGACAAACCTATTCCACTGTCAAATATTTGCTTCAAAAACACTGGGGTACTAAAGGAAATTTTTTAATTGTTTAATACAAATTTTATTTTCTAAATATTATTGAGTAATAAAGACATGACTAAATCGGGACTTCATTCCTTGCTCTTGCAAATAAAGTGAAACAAAAAGCTTAGTTCAGTTGGTCCGCAGACACAGGCTGTGTAAAATTGTTTCAGAAGCAGAAGCCTTTTAGCCCTGGCTTCCTGTCACCAAATGGAAGTAGATGTTGTTTACATTTAGTCCCAGAAGACACTTCCTTCTTTCTGAAACTCAGTGAACTGTAGAGTAACATTTACATTTGGACAACAAATTCATACAAAAATCACAAAACAGGTGAATTCTGCCTCATGTTTACTTACTGTGCAATTAATTCAATAAACCAGGCCTTTCTGCTAATTGTAACATTATTTTGGGCATGATAGTGATAATCTTATTGTTATTGGCATGCTATGGTCAGCTGTTTTTTCTGTCACAGACATTTTCTTGCAGTAGCAACTCACTGTTGTTCTGTCCAGAATTAGATATTTTAAAAATTTTCACCAGCACCGACAAAAAGGAGAAAGACACTTTCCTCTCTCAAAGTAACTTTCTACATTATTGTGAGTAGCCTTTGTATTTTAGCTATAAGGGCCAAGCAGTAGAAGTGCAAGTCTTTTCAAGAGGTTGTGGGACAGATGTTACGCTAAGCTCAGTTGATTACTTTAAATCTCCGCTAAATTACCTTCTAAAACACACATTTGCCCTGAACATCAGAAAGACCAGGCAAAGAAAAACCTTCTAGTGAACATAAATACCCCAAACAAAAGTCAATTTTTCTAACCTGCCACTGACACAGTGCAGGCTCAGATGACAATATGACAAGCGTGATGAATATATGATGGGTGCTGAGTAGTGTGGTGAGTTTGCTCAGGGCTTAATCCTCACAAA
>JAQNCA010000014.1:17209589-17220530 GCA_029783725.1 Acanthurus tractus
CACAAACAGAAAGACAGAGGGACAAAGAGAGAAACAGTGAGAGAGAGAGAGAGAGAGAGAGAGAGAGAGAGAGAGAGGGAGAGAGAAAGAGAGAGAGAAAGAGAGAGTGTAGGGAATAGATTAATGTAAGTAACAAAAATGAGAAAAGGAAGGCGAAAGAGGATTTGAGTTGATTGCAGTGAAAGTGTCATTGCTATTTGTGCATTATTAATTCCCATCTGTGTTGATTACAAAAACATGTGGCAGCAGCTGAAGTCAGCTATCATTAACATTTGTGCCACTCCAGATAGGAGTGAAAAAAATCATAAAATATAAAAACTATCTGTTTGCTCTTTGCATTTATCATAATGTTAACTTTCAGCTAAATGTATGCTCTTTGCATGTAGAGACCAGTGAGTGATTA
Organism: Acanthurus tractus; assembly: GCA_029783725.1. Taxonomy (NCBI): domain Eukaryota; kingdom Metazoa; phylum Chordata; class Actinopteri; order Acanthuriformes; family Acanthuridae; genus Acanthurus; species Acanthurus tractus. The sequence continues at coordinate 17,209,993 of JAQNCA010000014.1, forward strand.
AAAAAACTTCATTTGTTATCAGTGTGATTTGTGCATCTCCATCATTGCCAAAATACAAGTGGGGGAGTCACCAGTATAATAATGAGCACTTCTATAGAGAAAATGACTGTATATGGGTCTTTTTCTTCTATTTTCTTGCAAAAGAAAGAGCGAGTTTATCTCTTGCACAGTGTGCACATATGCGCCCAGTGCTGGATTATTAATAGCAAATCAAAAACTTTGTTTCCATAGTGACTGTTTGAGTCCATTATGGAAAGTGTTTCCTGTTGTTACCAAGACAACAATGCAGCAATGGCAAATGAACGTGGCACACAGCTGAGTGACGCGGTGAGCTGGTGATCTCTCCATAAACAAGCTCAGCACCAAAACCGGAGGCAGGTGGAGAACTGGGAGGATGACAATGAGAGGGGTTGATAGGAAAGGGGAAAAAATCATTTATGTATCCTTCAGTTGTGCTTTTACACTAATACAGCTTATATATGGCTGGATTTTGCTACAGTTTACCTCTACATAACATCTTCCTTTTGTCTATGTACTTGTAAGTGCTAGCAAGATTACCCAATTCAAACAGTCAAATTTTGATGAGACTTTAACTTAAAAAAATTACAAAATTTTCCCTTAAGAAAGGGTTTTTACTGTAAAATACAGAGACAGAAATGATGTTAAGTGGCCATCAGACACTGCTATGAATAACTTTAGCGGCAACGTTGAATCTGAATGATGTATCTGTTGTTATTTTCCTGAAATCTGAAGTACTTGTTACTAGTTTTTTGCAAGTTTTTCTCACACTATGCATTAGTGACTTCAGTGTTTCATGCACTCAAGAAAAACAAAAAACCCATGTATTGTTGTGTTTACACAACTCTATCCTGAACAAACAAGGATGTGCATGTATGTAAAAGGAGCTTCAAGTAAGACACCTTGAACAAACACCGAGTCTTGTGACAGTCAGCACCCATGACTTAAGACGATAAAACAAAGAGCAGAAGAATCATAAGTTATGTTTAACTGCTGTGAACCGTTAGAGTATTTGCTCTTCAAGAACAAACTAGGGTTCAAATTGCCTCTGCAAATTTCGGAAAAGCTGTGCAAATGTTTCATGGTGGAATAAACAGCAGGACCACATAGATGGGAGAACTGAGTCAAGCCCAGGTTAACTCAAGAGGACAAATTTGGTCCCATCTCAATGACTGAATGTCGTACTGCTGAGAGTGACAAATAACATTTGGGTTTGGACAAGTGCACTGGATGGCTACCAGTATTGTGTTCCTGTTTACTTGCATAAATATAGAACAAACTGCCATATAAGTTGGGTTTGAGAGATCCAGTAATCCAGTGAATGAGTTACAGTTTTTAAATGAAAAGCAGTAGGGATTCCCACGTGCCTGCCTAAAAATGAAGCATGACCATTTTGAGACAAATAGCTACACACACACACACACACACGCACACACACACACACACACACACACACACGCACATATGCACACACACAACAAGGTCCTCCAAAGTTTAGAGGTTTGGGAGACAAAGGAAAACAGAACAACAAATAAGGAAACACAGCACAGGCACATTAAATAGTATTCCATAGTATAATGCTTCACTCAGGTAGAGCTACTGAAATGGGATTTAACCTGTCAGTTTCTTGCGATGAAGCAAGCACTGGTGATAAAATGAGTTATTGTGATCCATTTTACATTTTCATTTGAATGGAAAATATTGAAATAGAGATAAAAAGATTGCTTATCAAAATTTAAACATAACTCAACCCAAATTCAAAAGTCTAGGCCTATTTGAGTTCAGAAATATAAATAACAACAAACACACAAAGACCTCAGTTGTGGCTATCCTGCAGAACAATCATCTCAATGTATTACTGCATAAATATATTTCCCAGCTTGCTGTGCGATAAGGGGTCTTTGTTCATGCATTGAGTTGCATGCATTACACCCATCACACAGATGCGCTTCTTCTGCATAGACTCAAGTTAACATTACAGTTGCCACAGCAAAAAAGTCTTGCCTTCAATATAAAAATGAAACTCATTCCTTGCAGTAAAAAAGCAGCTGCAACCCCTCCCAAATGTCTGACATTCTCCAGCGATGCAGACATAAGCACTTAAAGGGACAGAAAAGCTACAGTCTGAGGTTGGAAGTGATGCCAACTACAAACTCAATACTGTAATATCTATTAACCTGTGATTCATTTCCTACTGTGTCTAATTCTAAATGTCGGAAATAAACTTAAACTGAAAACATTTGACTTACCTTAGCACTAGTTCAAGCTCTCAAGTTAGCAACAACCTCGCTGATGTTTAGTGTCACATTTAACAAAACAATAAGGGAATATGTTTCACTAGTTTCTTGTGTCTTCCTATACTGCACTATGTTGAGCTCTCTCAGCCACTCAGGCTATAAATTACTGTTGATTAGTTAGGTCTGGCTGTACTGGGTCTTTGCAGAGTCCTTGAGAGTTCCCACCTCTACAACTAGATGTAATCCAATGCAACAGCCCAACAATATCTTTCTCTTTTGTTAAGCGTATCAGGTTTGTGTTAAGATGACTCAACTCTGTGGTAATTCATAAGGCTGTGTATTTAGTGGAGCTGCTTTACTGTAAACTGCATTTCCTTAAGATGTGTTTTCTAATATTCTATGTACACTCCTTTATACTCAGGGATCAGAATATCAGTCCCTTGGGGTCCTGCTTTGAGACTCGTTTGTTGACACCATGTCAGAGTGCTTAATCAACAAGGTTCTGCTGATGCTATGCCAACAAAAATGAACATTATAAGCTTCATAAAAGATAAACTGAAGGGGTATTATTTTACTGAAAATCTACTGCAGGGTTTGTGTATTAAATTGCATCAGACTAAGCACACACTGACCACTCCCCAAAAATACTGTGTACTTAGTGAAAATATTCTTTTGATCTAAGAAGAAATGGTTGTTACCAGATCTTAAATAGAGCTTGGGACATGTGCTGCAGACACATCCTGTACAGAAGAATAAGTTTACCAATATAGAGGTATGGTCTTAATTGCTTTAGACTCTGTGTTTAAAGAGCCTTTATATGTCGGGGAGTTTTTATAGGATTTTATAGAAGTCTCTGTGTTTCACCTAAAGCCCAAAATAGCTGGTTACCTTAACAGTGGTGCTCTGAGTAATTTTAAATGCAAGTGCAGTTTCATGCCACAACAAATAATAAGCTGCGCTGCACCATCTGATCTGCATTTTTACAAACTGATCTGTGCTTGCATTGCTGCTACTACTGGTTTTGACACAGTCACTAAATACACAGCCACACATGTGGAAATACATTGCAACACATAAGGTTCACATTAAAGCCTGTTATGTTCTGATAACGCATCAATTGAGGGACACTAACACGAGCAGCCAAGCATTAATGTACTTGGAGCAGTAACACATTTAAAGGATATAGCAAAGCCTTGTCAGAGGGCTGTTTGCACAGGAAGAAATTCATGTCCAATTCAAATATTGTCTATCTAGTCATAACGCAGCAGTAATTATCTGCTTAAATATTTGCATAATAGTTAAAAATCAAATATAGAAATCAAATGCATCAGCAATAATTTAAACACACATTTCCTTCATTCAATTCGTGGCACAGTTTTACCATGTGTAAAAAAACATCATACAAAGCAAAGCTGAAACACAAGAGGACTTTTGCCGCTGGTGCTGACACACTTACGTTCCCAGGATCTCTTTGAAGTCATAGTGATCCTTTACATCTGTGGTCTTCTTTTTCCAGGCATGGCAGTCGTCACCCAGTGGCATCTTCTTGTTGTTACGGTCAGAAACAATACTAGTCAAGAAAAAGAGAATATGGAGCAAATTGCTCATTACTTCAAACACCTTAACTGTCTCCACCCTCCACCGACATTACATCACACGAAAACATTACAGTATTTAATACTGATCATACGGTGTTGTTCATTTTGTAATATGTTGATCATACTGATGTGAATATAAAAAAAAAGAGATATTCATTACTTGGATTGTTGTCAGTAGTGGATTTCTTATCCTGTATTGTAAGGTGAGGGAGGTTTATTAGCACAGTTTTCTGTACTTTCACTCTTATTACAGGTAGAAGTCATATCACCATGTGAGAAGGTGCCCTAAACTTACCAGACAGTAAGATCTTACAACCAGCTTGACAAACAGAGGGTTTCAGAATATTTTGTCGGTCTGTAACAAGGACATTTGCATGTGTCTCAAGTGACTTAAGAATGCGGTAAATCCTGCTTCCTCTGTAAAACTAATTAAACACGCAAACCATGTCTTGTGACATAAGGTATTGAGCTGTTTCAGGTTGAATTTAGGGTTATGAGAGGTAATTGCCTACAGTCAGGCTCAATATTATAATCACAAAGAGTGGAACTCATGGTAGAGAGGTCTAAAAGTCATCATCTACTTGGTTAATAAGTAAACTATAGATTCCCTCTGTTGAACTGATTGCTTAAGTATATGACTTTAAGTACTCCATGATTCAGTTTTGGAGTCAGAGCTACATAAAGTCCTGGTTGTTATCAGGGCTGTAGATCTAGGTCACCTCGAGTCACAAAGTTCCTGGGAACAGCATTTTTCTCTGGTATTTACTTTGACATTAACAAGGGTACGGTCAAATTTACAGTGGTATGATTGAATCTATAAGATTGGCTTAAGAAGCACAGCTTTTGAGGAGAAAAATAAAAAAAAGTGCTTTATACGTGTGCGTGTGTTTATATATTACATAAAATGCCAGATTACCTTTATTGTGTGCATTACTGAAACAAGCTTGTTCTGTTCAAGTAAGGACATAGGTATTAGCCTCACAAACTGGGTCAAATAAAACATCACTTTATGTATGGAGTTTAAAATCACCCCTACCTTTCAGTTATCTATCTCACTTACTTATTTTTTATTAGGAGAAGTTAACATTGATGCTTGTCCTCACTATACTCTCAAGAGAGGGAGTGATCACAGAGGACCCTGCTGTCACTGCTATCATCATCTAAACCCATACAGCTCAAGACCTGGAAGACCAAAATAGCCTTGTTCATATCAGCATGCCTCACTCCTCTGTTCCTGCTGCCTGCCTGGCAACTTCGCAGCCTAACTATATGGGATGATGTAACATTGTTCACAGTCATTTTGGTTAAAGACGATATAATAGCCCTGTTAATCAGTTCCCTATCAGTTGAGTGTCAACTAATTTAAATGCGGAATTGTGTGTATGAGTGGCATGAAGCGACAGATGAGGAAGGTTTATTAAAGCTGTTATCTAAGAACAAATGTTCATAAAATGTAGCCCCTCATAGCTCCATTCAGGTAAACACACGAGGATTGATTCAGAGATGCTTTTACATTTGCCATGTCTTACTCACACACACACACACACACACACACACACATAAATGTGGTGGCCCTCTTGCTGGCTTCAGAGTACCATCTTTATTTAAAAAAAAAAAAATATATATATATATATATATTTATATATACACTGTAATTTTTTCAGACTATTGACCACACCTGGAGATAAGCCGCACCCACTAAATTGCATTTTCATCTTCCTCCTGCGCACTCAATCCACTTAAGTTGTCTTCTTCAGTGTCGGAATTGAACAGCCACATAATTACTTTGTTACACACTTTCTCGTTTATTTTCATCCATAAATTAGATGCATCATTGTTTAAGTATATAAAAAATATGAAAGCATTTGCTGTGTGGTTTGAATCTCATGTTATTCACACGTACATAGGACATTCTCATTTCATGATTAGAGGTATATCTTTGCGTGCATCTGATAATAACTAACCAAACAATGTAACCAAAACTATGAGGAACAAGGCTTACAATTGAACATTTAAATCGAAATCTGATTTATCTAGAATTTCCTCCTCTGCGTTTTGCATGCCATTTAAAGCGACTGAGTTAGCTTCTTTAAATTAGGTGTGAAAAAGCTGCATGCAAAGTGATGCGCTTAGAGGAAGCAGTATGAGGAAGTCCAGGCAAATGTGTGTAGAAGGCCTCTGTTCCTGTAGTTTAGTAACTGCTGTAGGGGACAAACAAGCAATGCAGAGTAGACTGTAACCCTATAATGAAGTACATCTTCAACTTGACACCAGTATCTGTCTGTGAAAATGAAGCATCCATTACCGAGAATGACTTTACCCCCGCCCCCATGTCTTCATTGAAAAAAATCTAGAGTAGGTCAATATGTACTAATCTGCAAGTCTCAAAAAAGAACACAGAACAGTTTAATGTGAAGGATGAGGTGATCGCTGTATTTTCTCACAGTGAGATTCTCTGGGCTTTCTAGTGTCTAATTGTGAGAAGAGTAAACGTTGAGTTTGTAGTGCTGAAGCTAACAGATGAGCTGGCTGATACAGTGAAACTTCGTGAGAATTAGGAAAATGATTGTGAGCAGTTATTTATAATGTATAAATATGAGTACAGCTGTTTACACAACATTTGAAGATTTGCTTGTGTTTCTCTATTTCAAATTGACAGTAACTCAAAACACTTTTTTACTACTTGTTAGGCTAATTTAAGACATTATTTTAGGCTGTGGTAAACTGTAAGAGATATGTTAGCATTTCAGACTATTTATAGACAAAATGTTAAATTTGTTAAAATGTAAAAAGAATAAAGATTTATTTGAAATAAAGTATACAGTTGCAGCTCTGTCTCTTGACCAACATTATTTTGGCATTATTTAACCTTGAGGCTAAAAATGAATACAACAGCAAAACACCATTAGGTTTTGTCCATGAGGACACTAAAGTCAGAAAAAGTATAATAATACATCTCACATACTGCTTGTTTGTAGCATCTCACCTTGCTCACATGTAAATTCATGGAGATTCATGGTAATTCATGCACTGAGAATGGGTGACATTGAACATTGAACTCATTTACACATCAAAGTTGCTTCAAGTCTATGAATGCATCAATCTTTGCTTGACACCGCTTGTGTTCATTTTGAAATCTACAGGTAGCAACCTGTAGATTACCTGGGAAATACCAACATGCTCCTACTTCTCTTTCATTATGCTTGTATTTCACTTCAGTGGAAAAAACATCTGGATATGTTTTGTTAGGCAACTTGAAACTGCATTTCAAGTAACACATATCAAGTGATTAGAGCTTTAAGGTCAAAATAGAGCAAGGAGGGTCTGTTTTTCAAACAGCCAAATGCTATAAACAGCGGAATATGGTTAAAGTTAAAGACACGCGAGGGCAGATGGGGGCAAGTTTTAAAAAACGTAGGAGAGAAGGGGAAGAGACACATGCAGGTATTGTATGAGCATGTAGAGAGCCAAAAAACAGCTCCTCCATGTCCACGGATGACATGACTTTTGGCCAGCGGGTGATGATAAGCTGCTCAAAACCCAAGAAGCAACAGGATTGAAGAGGCTTGAGATAGGGAGATGCACAATACCATAACCACATTCCCTGAGTAGTTTGTAACATGCAGCATACACCCTTGTTTCACGTTTACACAGAAGAGAGTCGCTGTACTCACTGGTTTCCCATTCCTGTGATGTGCAGTGGACAGAAGAAACACACATACATACACACGACTACAGTTAGACGTGACAGAATGATATGTAGTTACAGGTGCGTTGTTTGAGTGAGAAATTTGATTAAATTTAATGGCGTTAAGAAATTTAGGCAACACCTGCGTACACACAAGCACACACAGAGAATCATACAAACAGACATATATATAATAAAAACAGGTATTTAAGGTTTATCTTATACTTATCCACTTGTTTTTAATAAATGCAGTGGCTTAATTCTCAACAAAAGAGATGATGTTAAATGTAACAATAAAACAAGTTGATTCTCTTTTGTGTTTAAACAGGGACAAATATTGATTTTGGCTCACCTTTACAAATATTATTTTACATCTCAACAGACAATCCATGACACAGCTCCAGTCTGTGAGGGGCTCTGCTTGCCAAGTTATGAATACAGACTCATGCCAAAGGAATGCAATCGTTGAAGCAGACTCACTGCACAGGACACCGGATTGCTTTTGAAATGATTTTATTGGCCTGCTTCTTTTTAGCAGTTTGTTAAGTTAGGTGCACAGCTACATTTCTGATCTTTAATGCTTTTAGAGCATCAATAGGAAATCTGGCCTGAATTCTAGTTGCCAGATTTGGATCAACTTTCATAGAGTACAACACATTTTTGTTGTCTTTCTAGTTTGACAACATTTGCTACTGTTTACCGTGACAGCTTTATTGTTTCTTTGGTAAAGTTAGGAAATTGTAGACAAGTGGAGAGCTGCTTATCGATTACAGTGAAATTCAACTCAAAAAAGGTGGAGCTGTTAAGGCAAAACTCCATTCACATATTTAGAGCAAATAAAATTGAATCATTGGGTCAAACTGAACCAAGCAGTGGGAAGATGAGGGCTTATTCCTGTGTGCCAAGAGCAACATATTGAGGGAGACAGAGCAGTGATGAGACAGTTTTATTGCTTACCAGTTTGTATACAACATTACTGATTATAGAAATCAAAAGACTGTCAAACTAATCACTATCCTTCCCTCAACAGCTGTCAACTGCTTGTTATGGAGCCCATCCAAAACTGCTGCCCCCCCCCATCCATCAACCCCATGCACCCATTGGCTGACTGAGAGATTTACTAACAGCAGTCTGATTGGCCAGCTGGTGTCATTGACGCACAACAAATCTCTTGACAAAGTGAGCTCATTAATTGATAAGCAGACTTCTTCTCACAAGATCCCATAGTGAAAGAAAGAGATGTGTGTGTGCGAGAGACAGAGAGAGGGGGAGAGAGTTGAAAGAGAAAGGGAGACAAAAGCAGAAAGAGGAAAGGAAAAATGAGAAATGAAAGACGGTATAAAAAAAACTAAAACTACTCAAGCTGAGGAAAAATACACATTATTTGGTAATTCTGGAGAAAATCTAAGCCATTTCTGCTAAAAAGATGAAAAATGCCACCGCGAGGGCTCCCCTAAGACATTACTTACAGTTATAATTTGTAAATGGTAGATAATACTGTGTAAAATTAAGCATGTATGTTAATTTGTTGAGCCGATTGGTTATGGTTTGAATGAGGGAATGGAGTGAGTTAGCTTTCACTTCAATCTCTCGCATACTCCATATCAGTATATGATCTACGAAACTACAGCCTCAATTACATTGGTCCTTATAATGTCAGACTACATGTGTGCAAGTGTTGTTAACTTCAACAGCCTGTATTAAAGCTCAATCTAGTTATAATTTCATGCCAGTAAAAGGCCCTCAAAGAGTTTATCTATATGACAAGTGCACATAACCGAGGAATAAATGTAAAGCGCCAATTAAGGTTAGCTAACATTCCTCACTGATAAACGTTATTTGAAAACGAGCTGTCAGAGCCCCGCTAGCGAGAAACCACGCCCCGACATCAATGTAACCTTTGCGAAAGACCCTGGATTTCAAAGTTTGCTTCGTGACAGTGTAACAGCAGTCCTTCCTACCTGAAATTTAGCGGTCTGTGTGGTCCTACGGCCGTGTCCAGTGTTCTGCCTCTCTGACTCGGAGCGCTCTCACACTGAATCTGGACTTGGCAACCTTACCAGCAGCGCTGCTCCTGACGTCACCTTAGGGCAGGACGGCCAGCGGACCAATCACCGCCCGAGCTGTGGCGAACAGGTAAACAGTTCTGCCACGGCATTGGTCACCTCCCACCAGCCGTGACTCCCGTGCTGTACTTCATGTAAAAAGGCTCGGAGGTAAGTAGGTGTCAGTGTACAGCCTTGACATGGGGCGTAATACATGAGCCTGCTCATTCCGTTCATTTTAATCAGTTTTGTTGCGTCTATCAACGCAAAAAGAACATGTTTCTAGTTTTAAGGTGCTGTCGTTGTACTCGCACATCTTTTATAGAACAATTCAAAATAGAAACAAATAGACTTTGAGCTAAACACAAGGACAAAAAAGCGGAACATGAACGACTGGTTGAAGTGAACAGAAATGTGATGTCACATCAAGGGGAAAAGGGTGAACAACATATAGAATTAATTGTGGTAGTGACAATCACAAGTAGTTGTAAAATCAGTGGTTCTAGCATATAGCAATGGCATCAGTAGTCATAGCGATATGCGTTTGTACAAATGATCCCTTAAATGCACCACATAATCTCTTATTTGATAACTAAATTTCATCCACTGGTAAGGTGCACATTTTTAAAGAAAAGCCATTCTACCAGATGTCAGTAAGCTATAAAAGCCCGTATGTGACAGGTTACTGGTAATATTAGCCAGCCTCACTGATCTTACAACTGAATCGAAGTGGCCGTGCTGTATATGACACGGGTGTTTTTCCTGATTTGCTGTTTATTTTTGTAATGCATCTTAATGCAGAACGTCTTGCATGATGTCTAGGATATATATATATACATATATATATATATATATATATATATATATATATATATATATATATATATAATAGCTTGAAAATGTGTAATAAATATGTGTATATATTATAAAAAAAAAAATTAAAAAAAAAGAA
>JAQNCA010000014.1:17220630-17232663 GCA_029783725.1 Acanthurus tractus
TCCCTGTTAAATGTGTCATAACTTTGAGTAATTTTCATTACAAAACAAATTCAATACAAAGTTAAACGATGCTACAAAATAAAACTTGTGATTTATCACCAACAATTCACTTGTCTAGGTGCGGTATACTTAGATAGAATGAATTTGTGCGGTCTCAGTTTGCGGTGGTCTAGCGCTCCATCTCGTGGATTGCATGGGCCCAAGCAGGCAAGCTGGAGTTCATGGCAAGTCTACAGACAATACGTGCCTGACACAAAACTTAGTTTTAGGCAAAGTACATAGGCGTAAGAAATGAATTAATTTACAATTACATTCACCGTCAGGCTGAGTCGTTTATTTTTAAGGGATTTAAGCCTTATGATTTCAGTGTTAGACCTGTGCTTTTATTATTGTGCAATTTTCTGTTAAATTTCCATTAAGATTTTTATCTTTTTCGTGGCAGGAGGAGATCAGGTTGTAAATTAAATAGCGAAGGTTGCATTTCATTTACATGATGTTACAGTGCCTTGTATAGTTTCTGTTACTCAAATGAAATATTGTTCTTTTCTAAATATAAAATTCTAAAATTCTAAATATATGCAGCTTCTAAATATAGAATGACCTAAAGTTAAAGCGGAATGTTTGAAGGGAAAGGCCTTGTATTGAAGCTGCTTCAAACTGCCTGGTGGTAAACCTGCTTTGGGGTTCACATACAGACGCTGGGTGGCGCTGTGTCGGAGACGGGGCGTTGTTTTTATTTCGGTGGACCCTCTCTCTCTCTATCGTCGGCAGTGAGCTGCCAGTTGCTAAGTGACGAAAAACTATCGAGTGCTACCTACTGATTTCCTGCGTTTTCAAAATCTCGTCGCTGGCACTGAGCAGATTGTTGCGAACTTTTCCTCAGAGATTTTTATACATCAGTCCCGTGGGTGCGGCTGTATTATGGGACGAAATAAAACCGTTATTCGTGTTGGGAATGAGTCGTAACGATTTAGCGTTTCAGGTCGCGTAATGAAGCATTTTGAGGAGTGATGAATAATTACATTTTCATCAGGGTCGTTGGGAAAGGGAGCTATGGAGAGGTGAACTTGGTGAAACACAAAACAGACCGAAAACAGGTGAGAGATCAAGCATGTCTGCATATCAATACTAAACAGAATCCGCAATGTACAGTAGTAAAAACTGTGGTCGCTTGAAATTTGTAGCTCGGTGCTGCAAAGAACCCGCTAAGGTTAATCTTGCTTAGAGTTAGCTAATGGTGGCTAGGGTTAGGGTTAGTACGTTATAACTGAATTTATAAATCAACCATGATAATGTTAACTCCTCAAGTACGCTGAAAGAAAAATCGAGAGAAAGACAAAGGCGAAGATAATGTATGTCAGTACTTACATGACTAGAGCACTCAATTTGACGGTTTATAGAAGTTGTTTTCTTATCTACAGTAGTTCCAAGAGACTCGAACTAATGCAGTCAACAACAAAAATATAGCCATAAAAACAAACAAGTTTAGGTAGAGAACTCCGTTGTCATTATTTCATGGTTTTTATTTAGTTTAGTGGTTTAGTATTTATTCATATGTCGATCCCTGTAATTGACAAGGTTTGTCAGTTCGTCTTAATGCTGTGTAGAGGTGCGATCATTTTGTAAATGTGAACTAATATCTGGTTTAGTCATTTTAGTGTGGTTTAAACTGCCGTGCAATTCTGTAGACAACAATACATGTGTAGGTTCTCGTGCACTGATTTCTAAGTTCTTCTGATTGTGTTTTTTTTCCCAGTATGTTATCAAGAAGCTGAATTTAATCACCTCCTCAAAACGGGAACGACGTTCTGCTGAGCAGGAGGCGCAGCTTCTGTCTCAGCTGCGACATCCTAACATTGTGACATACAGGGAGTCCTGGGAGGGACATGACTGCCAGCTGTACATTGTGATGGGCTTCTGTGAAGGTGGTGACCTTTATCATCGACTCAAGCAGCAGAAGGGCGAACTCTTACCTGAAAGGCAGGTGGTGGAGTGGTTTGTCCAGATAGCTATGGCTCTCCAGGTATGCTGTGAGATTAAAAATGATGACCGTATGTGGGTCAGACACAATTTATTTTCTTTAAATAAGTAGACAGCTAAAGATGCTGTTGTTACTTTTATTTACAGTACCTGCATGAAAGGAACATTCTTCATCGGGACCTTAAAACACAGAACATCTTCCTGACCAAGACCAACATCATCAAAGTTGGAGATCTTGGCATCGCACGAGTACTGGAGAACCAGAATGATATGGCCAGCACACTCATAGGGACGCCTTACTACATGAGTCCAGAACTCTTCTCTAATAAACCCTATAACCATAAGGTAATGCGGTTGTCTTTTGCTACTCTGTTTACTCTGTATGCAGATGTTCATAGGGACAGCCTTACACATGTATGTTTTTTTTTTCAGTCAGATGTATGGGCCCTGGGCTGCTGTGTGTATGAAATGTCCACACTGAAACATGCCTTCAATGCCAAGGACATGAACTCACTGGTCTATCGCATTGTAGAAGGAAAGGTGGGTTTTGGCTTTTAACATGTATTTTATTTGATATTCTGCAACAGTCAGGTTTAAATAGTTTTATATTTACTAAATTATTTATGTTTATCCGAGTGAAATCAATCATCGTCTTTTAAACAGATAGATTGATCATAGATCAGAGTCAATGTTTGTTTATTTTTGAAGAATTTTGAAGAATTCAGGGCAGTGACCTAAATAACCACAAATAAAAAAAACTGTGGGTTTTCTGGTCCATAACATTACCCATCTTTACCAGGAACTTAAAACTTGATTTTCCTTGAGTTAATAAAGCAAATTGTTTTTGTGCCTTGATATCTATAACAGAATTTTTGGCAAAAAGTAGTTTCACAGTGGTAAATAACATTTGTTTCTGTTTTTTACATTAGCTGCCACAGATGCCTAGTAGGTATGATCCCCAGCTTGGAGAACTAATCAAGAGCATGCTGTGCAAGAGACCTGAAGACAGGCCTGATGTGAAACTTATCCTCCGGCAGCCTTACATTAAACGACAAATTGCCATGTTTCTTGAGGCCACTAAAGAGTAAGTGGCACTGTCAGTAGACTGCCTTGCTGTGTCTGATTTCATTAAAACAAATTTTTAGTTTGCAGAAACTTTACCAAATTTTTTTTATCTTCTACTGTCATTTCTTTCACTGTATTTTTCAGAATAAATGTATTAGAATACCTTCCAATTTATTTCTGTTTGTTTTGGTTCTTACCAGAAAAACTGCACAGTCAAGAAAGAAAGCAGGTGGTGGCAGTGGTGACTGTTGGCCCAACACTGCATCATCTGTGGGGTCATCTCAGCCAAAACCTGAAAGAAGTCCTCAGCCAGAACCTCCTGCCAGGGTGAAACGGGTGAGTGGCTTGAGCAAAGCAGCTTACATTTTTTACAGTATTCCCATGGTAACTCATGAGGTCAATAGAGATGTATTGAATGATTCAAAGCTTCATTGAAAACAGTGACATCTGAATTCTAAATAAACATGTTTTTTGCAACTTAATCTTTATCTGCTGCCTTCAGGGTTTCAGAACCAACCCTCTTTACTTCTCTCGTATTTGGGAAACAACAGATGAAACTTTTCTTGTTCTTAAAAGGCTGCAGCACTTATTAACTGATACACAGTGACCTGTACTGTTCATACGCTGCCAAACTGACAACTTACTACCAGCCTTTTCCTCTGCTCTCCTCTCATTCACTGTCACTTGTCTGCAGCTCCCCCTCACTCACCCAACCACACACTCACTATACACACATATTACACACTGAGCTACATGACTCTCACAGTGGAGGACACTGACTGTTATGTGTTCATTCCGCTCAATATGTGGTTGTGTATTTCAAAAACATGAGAAATAAAGACGCAGGCAGAAAGATGGAGAGCTTTTGAAAATTATAAGACTGTGTGGATAGATGAAGCACAGAAGAAGAGACTTGGTCAATTCTATCTGAACAGTCACTAACTCATGTGTTTCAACTCCACCTATAAGTACCAACTGAGTGTGCTAAGTACCTCAACAGAGTATTATAGGGACTGGAATGTTCTTTTGGTAAAATCTAAAAATTTTGACAATAAATCAAGAAAACAACTGTACTAATGTGTGACAAACTAAATTGAACCAGATATTTTGGTGGAATGTCGCTATGCAGGTATTTCTTATTTGATAAATATTAAAGTTTGTTTGGTTCAGGAAGAACATTTTGATTTTATTAGAGGCTGACTTAAATTTTTTTTCTGATATCAACCAAAGTATCTTAAGTGCTATTTATTTTCCCTCTTCCTCAGAAAGAAGAGAAATCACAACAGCATAAAGTTCGGAAAGGCATCGCCGAGTGCACTCCAGTCCGAACACATCCACCACCTAAACCTTCCTCACTTGATGATCTCCAAACCAGCATTACATCCCTGGCAACCCTCAGCAACATTAATATCGATATCCAACAGAAGGAGGATGAGGACGTGCTAAAGAGACAGGTGCAGGGGCTTCAGTCAGTAGTGTCACACCATCAGGCTGATAATGAACCTGTCACAAGCAGTGTGTACATAGACAGCAAGGGGAGAGGGAAACCAGATCCCTCCCCCTCACCCTTGCCTGTTAAGCCCCCTGTGAAGCCTGTATCATGTGTTGGCAGTAGGGGAGGAGATGAGAGGAGGACATCCAATGGGGTGTTAGACATTCATTCACAGATGACGCCAAACACTGGGGATACGTTTCGTGTCAGTGAACAGAAAGAGATGTCATATGTGAATAATAAGGACGATACAATGGAGTTACTTAGAGAGGCTGACTTGCAAAACCCAAAGATGGATTTGGAGAGAGAGACTGCTTTTTCCATCCCTGAGAAGAAATCTGCCCACAAATCCAGTGTAGAAAATGTTGGAATGTCAGTTGAGGTGAATATAGATAATAAAAATGAGACTGTTAACCTTCTTAAGAGAGCTCCAGCAAAACCCCATACCTCAGACATCCAAGTAAGTGCTCTTAGTAATATAACCATGTTTCTGTTTTTTCCTCACTAAGTATTTCTGTCTTATTTGTTCACATGGGATAATTTATGTCTTTGCAGGAAAACCTAGATTCTACTGAAAAGCTGTTAGAGCCATTCCCTCCAACACTGGTGAGTGTTTCATCCATTCATTCTTGTTCTCGATCTAGGCCAAAAAAAAGCCTAAACATAACCCTAAGCTGACTGTGTAGCACTGCTTACTTCTATGAAAGTACGGAAGTTTTCTTCTGTAATTGCAATATTTGTACCACAGTGTAAAATAGTATGTGTATGTTCAGGAGCCTGTGCAGGAGGGTTCTTCCTTACCAGCCAGTAAGCCTGATCTGATCACTCCGTTCCAGCCTCCCCTTTACTTTCCATCAGAATTTTCTGTATCAGAACAGCCCAAAAAGAAAGACACAAAACGAACACATGGGGATCAGGACAAGGTAAGGATGCAGCCAATGAAGTTGATTTGTCTTTTTGTAAAGCTGAATTTATCTTAATTTTTATCAATCTTTTTGTGTGCTTTTTTAGTCCAAGGCGGCACCTCCTAGACCATTACCTCCACCTCCTGTTGAGCACATAGCTGTGGAGGTGAGGAAGAAGAGCAAGAAGAACACAGAGAGGAAGAAAGCTAATGTAGCTGCAACCTCCACATCTGTTAGTCAAGACGGACTCTTACCAGTGCAACAGGTTACAATGCTTCTTCACTTCCATACTGTATACAACCACATTAGGAAGTATATTTCTGAATATACACTCTAGCCAAGACACTCTTTTGTTTTGCAATATAAAACACTTAAAAGGAAAAATGGTTCAGAATTTTTTTTCAGTAATTGCAGATCATTTAAGGCCATAGCTTGTAAATTTTCATAGTGAGATTTGAGCAGCTTAAAAAAGAAATACTGAAAACACCTAATCCTAACCTAATTCTTTATTAAGCCACGTGACATGTTTTTTTTTCAGACATTAGAAGATGCAGTTTATTAATCGCATAAAATAGTGGTCACTTTTATTTTCAGGATCGTCCTCTGTCTGCCAGAGAGAGGAGAAGACTGAGGCAGTCCCAGGAGAGTGCTGTTCAACCAGGTACTTCCTGTCTTTTCCTTACAGAAAAAGATCATTATAATTGGACCTATAACAAAAAACCCCAAAAGGGTAGAACTATAGTTATAGGAGGTTTAAATAAAGAAACAATTGTTGGTAGTTGATATTTGATGATGACTATGATGATAATAAGTGATGAGTTTTCTGCACTTTCCACAGCAGTTAGTGTTACAAGAAGGGCATCTTATGATGTCACTTCCACCAAGGATGAGCACTGCAATGCTCCAGTTTCCAGATCTGTTTCAGACACTATTACTGAGACCAACAATAAGGTACTTGACACATCATTATTGAGACATTCAGTTTTTTCTTTGTGAATTTCTGGAGAGGGAACTGCACCTTTTAAATGTGCACCAATGTGACAAAATGACAAGATGTGCCTTGTAGGGGCTAATGTCGTAAAACAGTGTGGTCCGGTCATAACTTGTACCACATTGGTGGAATGTGTTTCATTACAGAAGGGTAGGCTGCCAGAGCAAAGGTCAGATGATGACGATGACTGCAACTCATCCACAAGTTCCACAGAACGTTCAGAGGGAGACCACAGGGAAAGGTGAGAGCAGACTGGAGAATGTCACCTCACTGCTTTGCTATTTATAATAAAAGCTCTTGAAAGTCTGTGTCAACATAGTTGCTGTTTTATATAGCTAAATATCTCTGGCTATGGGTCATTTTTAGGAGGACTGAATCCAGCGACATGCAAGACTTAGTCCATATGATGACACAAACTTTGAGAATGGATATTGGAGATGGTGTGAATGAGGCAAACAAATGCACATTTGGCTCTACTGCGCTGCCAGAATTTAAACTGAACAGGAAGTACAGGGACACCCTGGTGCTTCATGGGAAGGCTCGAGTGGAAGCAGAGAACCTGTCGCTTGGTGAAATACCAACAGGTAAGATACTCTGATCAAACTTTATTCTCCTCAGTCTACTCCTCTGAGGCTTCCTCTTGTTTTAACTAGCTTGTTTCTCTGCAAGGTTCTACATCTGGTCCAGCTAAGATAAGGAGAGCAATAGAAAACCTGAGGACAGATGTTGTGAAGGGCCTAGGAGTCAAGCTTTTGGACAGAGTCTTGGAAATCATGGAGGAGGAGGATGACATCAAACGAGAGGTACGATATAAAAGAAGTGAAACACATAACTCCAAATCAAGTGATCAGTAAAAGCAAGTAAACAGGAGGTGGAACATGTTTTTTGTTTGTTTTTGTGTGCATGATGCTTTGCAAGTATTTTGCGATATTATGGTAAAATATTGTGCAGGAAGTATTATGGAAATCACAAAGATGTAAGCCAGATATGCAAGTTACATACAAAAAATGGCCCAGTGACTTTTAAATGCATTTGTCAATTAGGAATCTGACATAGCAGCGCAGACACAAAGCGTTTGCTTACACATAATTTAGGCTTTAAGTTACGATAAAGTGACTTCTTATCACACCTTTGTGAAAGATCAGCTTGTCCATGCACAGTGTAATCAATTTGTCTTTTAAAAATTAAAACCCAAGTTTCCTTCAAACCTGATATTTCACCTTTCAAAAATGTTCCTATTTCTCTCTACAGCTGTGCCTTCGTGACCAGATGGGGGATGAAAAGTACCACGCTTATGCTGTGAAGGTGAGGCAGCTGAAATTCTTTGAGGATATTGCCCTCAAAGTGTAGAGGAAACACTGTGCATAAGAACACACATGAGCAAATCTGCAACACCACTTCGGTGAACAGGTTCACATGAGAAATCCATCTGGACTGATCTTATTCAACAGAAAAGTTAGTATTTGGGAGAAATAGTTCAGTTTTCAAGCAGAAACTTGAACTGAAGTCAAAAGCTAGTCAAAACTGTTCACTAAGTCAAATTTATTTCCTGTTCGAGGACATACTTGCTGGTATGCATTTATCATTGATGAGTCTTGGTTCTGTAATGGAATTTCACAATGCATCTGCCCTTGGGTGAGCAACTCTCTGTGGATTCACTGTGTAAAGTTTCTTTTTTAACTTTTTTTTACTTTAACCTTTAAATGTATGTTTGTAATTTTTTGAAATTTTTCCAGTTATTTTCCAGGAATGCCTATGCAAAGATTTTGGGTCATGTTGGAGTACTCCTTATCTTTCTACTTTCTGTAGTTCATACTTATTTATAATGCTGGACAGAATTCTAGAAATTGTTTTACCTATGCTGTATCTTTGAAGACACTAGTTCTCACTTCTGCTATGATGTATTTTATATACACAAAATAATGTAATGTAGATGCATTGTAGATATTAACATTTTCAATATTTTTAATAAAACCTAGTATTTTGTTTATACCTACTTTCCATGATGTTAAGAAATACAAAAATTGACAGGAACAAAAATGAAAAAATAAAGCATAACTTTAAAAAAAAAAAGAAGAAATTCATCTTTGTGCAGTTGTACACACATGCAGAACAAAAAACTAAATACAAATGACGCATCCCATTTTTAAAACAAACAGTATCAGATGTTTATTTGAACAAACAAGTATTAATTATTGACTGATGACATTTTCTTTCAAAATGCTTCAAATGGGAATTGTAACACAAAATTCTAAATCATTTCCAATATAAAAGGATGTATTAACAATCAGGCAGGGATAGTTTACAGTTATTTGTGCTTCTTCTTTTTGAGAGTTTCCTGAGGTTTTTGGCCAGACTCCCCGCTGGTCTCTGGTACAACAGGCTGCCATGATAGGGGATTCCGTCTGTACATAGGCCATGGAGGCAAGGTCAACTAAAATCAAGGCAGAAACAGAAGGAATAACCTCATGTCAGGTATTGGTAAGACAAGGTGATGCTACTGTTGTAGAGGCAAAAAAACTTTGCAAACTATGTTGGGTTCACAACATTTCTATGCATCGTTAGTTCCCTATAAATAAAGTCAACAACAACCACAGCTACAAAATAAAACTTACCACACAGGACACAGCAAAACCAGCCAAGACTATGTACACTGTCCACCCGAACTGTTCAATGATCAGACCATACACGAATCCAATAACCTGGAAGACCATAAAAAAGGTATTAGAGAACCTGCTGATACGCCATGCCATTTTAAGTGGGATGCTTCGTATTGCTTCTCGCAAGTATTGTGGCCACATACCGCTGAGACGAGTATTATTCCTTGGAAAATCTGTTCAGCCAGCTTCTGGCCTTTATAATCCTGGAACACAAAGGATACACAACATTAGTGCCAAGAATCAATCAAACCAAAAACACCCCCCAAAAACCAGTTCACACTGAGGTAAGGATGTGTAGTTTGATATAAATTGTTGCACGATGATTTTTTTTTTAAATAATGGGCCAAAATTATTGGTCGGGTGTGTATGCCCGGAAGTTTCAATTATTTACAATTTATGCTCGTGTGCCAAAATACAGGGGAAGAACGAACGGCTGGTGGCTGAGGTTAACTGTGTTTAATGTTGAAAGCTTCCGTAGATCAGAAAACGTAGTTGGATGCTGTTTCAAAGGATGCCACAACGTTAGCTAGCAGCTGTTACCAACGTAGCGCTAATTGAACCAGAACAGAAGGTAGCAAGGAAATACCGTCAGCTTTAACAAAGGCATGAAGAATGAATGAAAAGGTAGCATTATTATGCAGCTCCACATCGAATAAACTGGTTATTTCTTACCATGTGCGTGGGAATGCTCTTGAACATAGACAACATCTTTCCGCTTTACGTGAACAAACATCAACGGACAGTGAAGCTCAGCCGGAGGAGTTTCACTTCCGGTTTTAAAAGATACGTCGTGTTGTGAAGGACCCACTTGGATGCTGCTAATATGCTAGCGCGCTAGCGCAGCTTGTAAAGCTATACTTGGTATTGATTGGATACTTAACAGTTAAACTTGATTTGGTATTAGTGGAGAGCTGTGCCTGCCTAAATGACTGCCCGTCACTATGTGTCGCTTCTTTTGGCTATTTTATTTTCATAATTAAATTTTTGCCTTGTATCTTAAATACAAAAAGCGATATATACATACTCAATTAAACTCGAACTTATTTTTTTATACCCGAAAATGGTACGTAAATGTGAATTTGCAGTCAGGCAGACGCATGGGCATCCATTACGTTATTACGTGCAGTTTTGATAACGGGGAAACTTGTTGATGTTGAGTTGGCAGTTTGGCTCAAGCGTGGATGACTCTTGCCGTCTTTTCGGCTTCCCCTTTTAATCGATTTCACCTGCGCTGTGTTTTACTTTCAAGCATTTGAGCGAACCGTTAAAAGCCACACGTATGGTTGCGGTCCTGTTGTGCGTTTGCGCGGTCGCCATGCAGTGGTAGAGCAGCAGTTCAATACTCATTAGCTGGTCATCAAATGCATCATTGACTGCACTCAGTTAGACTCAGAGGTTTTTTTTTCACCTGTTTTAATTTTTGGATTTTCATCAAGCGTGCTGGAGGGACGGATGCGACCGTTGTCATGACACTGAGGAGAGGTGAGTCGGTCTTGATAGAGCTGTTGCATCAATAAAACACGTCTCTAAGTTATGTCTAACGCTACAGTCTGAATGGAAAACAACTGTGAAATACAAACAGAGAGTAGATCAGTATTGAGGCTGATTGTCCTTAGTTTACATCTAATATTACTTCTTAACAATTTTGTTGCATTCAGAGTTCCCGCTCTGGCACCATTGCGCAGTTATCATCAATATACGCTATTGTTTGTGTCTTTCAGTAAACGTGGTTATTCTTGTGCTGCTGGCTGTGGCCTTTCTGATAATAGTTCAACGAAATCTTCTCAACCTCAGTGACTTTTTACACAAGGAAAATCCAGGTATGTTTTTTTTTTTCTTGAGCTGGGGAGGTAAGTTTCACTGTGTGCTTGGTGTACGTACATCGAAGTCATTTCTTTCCCTGAAAATACGAAGTGTATTGTCATTGTGAACATCTTATTAGACAAATTTAGTACATTATGAAAATGAAACCATGGAAGAAGTCTCTAAAATCCCTGATATGTCCTTATCCAGAAGCTGGGATGATTCTTCCCTTTGAATCCGAGTTGTCTCCAGACCTCAGACTGGAGACAGTGAGGAAAGGAGAGGAGATCCCTGTCCTCATCACTGCTGCTGAGGAGAGACTCGGTGCTGTGGTCGCTGCCATGAACAGCATCTACATGAACAGTAAAGCCAATGTCGCCTTCACCATTGTGACCTTAAATGACACAGCGGATCACCTTCAGTAAGTGAAGTATATCTGTCTTTCTACAATATGCATACCAATATTATTACCAAGGTATGCATGCTAAGAGAAATTTTCCAAATGTTGATAATTTTTTATTTAATCAACCATAGTCTGACACAACATTTTCTCATTGTTTTACCAACAGAATGTGGCTCAGTAAGACAAAGCTGAAAAGTGTAAAATATAAGATAGTGATTTTCAAGCCTGAGCTCCTCAATGGGAAGATATCTAGAGATCCACAGATGCTGGAGGCTGCGAAACCAGTGAGTCAATGCATTGTTTGTCATTGGGCCACAAAGGGCCAGAATAAGTATTTGTGTTACTGTTTGTCCTAGGGCTGTACTGAATGATTTTTTTTGACATTAGAAGATGAAGCTTTGAATGTCTGTTTTTAAAATTTATGATGTTATTACCCTAAAGAAGCAGAAGAAATCCTCGATTGTCAGTTTTCAAAATATTTTTTTAGATTTAAAATGATTAGTAATTTTTATTAAGTTACCATTCTTTAATATGTATAACTCTTCAGTTTTTCTATATATAATGTGTAAACATATAAGTATAAAAACACACAATAATACTTGTATGTGCTTATAAAGAGCTCTGATGCAACAGCCTTTTTCCATCCGTAGTCAACACTCTGTAGTCTTGCTTAATATCCGGCCCACAACACTACATGATTGGTTGAACAACACTGAGGGCTTCTCAACACCGAA
>JAQNCA010000014.1:17232763-17280385 GCA_029783725.1 Acanthurus tractus
TTTTTTTTTTCAGTTGACTTTTGCCAGGTTTTATCTACCTTTATACATGCCCGAGGCAGAGAAAGCTATCTACTTGGATGATGATGTCATTGTGCAAGGTAGGACCTCACAATGACAGAGAACATGTAACATCGCATCAACTTGATGTCATTTTTCAGTTACTTTTCACAAAATGTGTCTTCAGTGCACTGTTTCACTTATTAGTTCTAACATGTTATCACAGTAGGGGAAAGGTTCTCAGAAAGGGAATTAAGGGTTGTTTTTTTTCCTTTTACACCTCAGGGGACATTCAGGAACTGTATGAAACCAACCTTAAACCAGGACACGCAGCTGCCTTTTCAGATGACTGCAATTCAGCATCTGCCAAGGGTATCATTCGAGGAGCTGGAAATCAGGCAAGCATCTCTTGATTTCAGTTTATTGAATTAAAACATTTATGTATAATCTCTATGGTAAAATAATTAATCTCTCTCTATAGAATAACTATATAGGTTTCCTGGACTTCAAAAAAGAGGCTATCAAGAAACTGGGGATGAGGGCCAACACATGCTCCTTCAACCCTGGTGTCATCATTGCCAACATCACTGAGTGGAAGAACCAGAACATCACTAGACAGCTGGAGAACTGGATGGCACTCAACACACAGTATGTTTACTCACAGTGGTGAAAAGATGGGTTAATATGAGGCAGTTGCTCCTGTTAATGACTTACAAACTGAGGGCAACTAGCCATTCAGTGCACTCTGTACAAAGCTGAATTTGTTGGTCTCCTCAGGGAGGATCTGTACAGCAAGACTCTTGCAGTGAGTATCACCACCCCCCCACTCCTCATTGTTTTCTACAAACGTCACTCCACCATTGACCCCATGTGGCACATCAGGCACCTTGGTAAGTTCTAATTCAGGAAACTAAATTATATAAAAGCCTTTCTCAATAGACCACTGAGTTTAACTCAAATGGATTTTATGTACATAGGAATGTTAAACTGGCTTTGTTTCTGTGAAAGATATATGTAAAATTTTCACAAACACATACCCAGACTACTAAGCATCCAAAATATCTGGTATATATAAATATATGCAGCATGATTTTAAAAACCCTCTTTTTCAGGCACTACAGGAGCTGGAAATCGCTACTCCTCACAGTTTGTTAAAGCTGCCAAACTCCTCCACTGGAATGGACACTATAAGCCATGGGGGAGAACAACCTCATTTTCTGATGTGTGGGACAAGTGGTTCATTCCAGACCCCACAGGAAAGTTTCATCCCATGCGAAGACACACAGGGAACAACTAAATTTACCAAACTGGTTGCAAGAGCTTTCAACCAGTCAAGACCCAGCAGGACCACACCTTGATATCTCAGGAACTAAAAAGGCCTTCTCACATGCCAGCCCTGTACTTGAGCTCTACCATCATGTGAACATGTGGACTTGTATGCAAAGAATTGAACTTTTTTCTATTCCCATGGTACTTATTTTTGCCCGAAACAGAGAAATGTTGCACATTCCTTTAGTCCAGAGACTTGGTGTCCTCCGTTGCTTTGATAAGCTTCTCAAATGTTCTGATAAATTGTTGAAAGTGTATTATTTTACTTAAGAAAAGGTGGTACTCTTTCAGACTGTTACATTTGAGGCTTAGCAGCTATGTTTAGTACTGATATACCTTATCTGCATATTAAAGCATTTTATACAGCTAGCTCAGCTTCATTGGGATGGCACAGTTGGCCCAAGAGTTTATGATTGGTTCAAACACATTTAAGTCGGAATTGCAATCATTCTGGCCATCCAGATGCCTCATTTTGTTACCTCAATTCAGTACTTCCTGTGGAAAAGTGATGGATTTTTTTATACTTGATTACACATGGGATTATTAATCAGCTGTTCAACAGTGGTGTGTACTTAGTTAAGTATGTCAGTCATAGACAGAAATTCTGTTTTCAATTCCTTTTTTCGCTATAAATCCATTACTCTGTAAGGCATTTTCACAAGTGTGACTTGTTAATAATCCTGTCCAAAAACAGTTAAGTCAAGTTAAGGAACTGTTATTATGTATTGTCCCACATTAGTTAACTATGTCATTGATAAACACTAACTCAATACTGTACTGTCACTTTACTGTAGCAGTGCTTTTCAATGACACTATATTCAGACCACTAAATAAACGGCACCTCTGCGGGAGTTGAACATAATGTCTGCACAAAATTCTCATGCTTAATTCCATCAAGGTTTTTATACATGTTGAAAAATCATTCACAATGCTGGTGTAATTATTTGTCATATTTTGTAAGGATTGTGAAATTAAACCTACATTTTTATGAATGAAATCTTGTGATTTTATTATCAGTACTGAACCTTGTATTTCCCCATACTGTGTCCAGCTTTCTTGAAATTTTTCAAAAAAAAATGTAAAAACAAGAGCAACAAGAAGATGCAGATATCACAACAGTTTGAAATTGGTACAGTTGTGGTTTTAAGTCACAGTTATAAGTACAGTAACAACCAGCCAAGGCACATAAAAAAAATTCAGACTTTGTACAGTGTTTATTACATTTATTTTGTACACTGTCTACATACAATTTTTTCTTGCATGAACACATTACAAATGAGCTCTAGACAAATAAAACAGGCACTCTTTTCCTGACAACGTCTATCAGAAAGAGTTGATATATACACACAGCTAATTAATAAAGTCCATTATTCCTGGATTATTCCTGGATGTACAAAATTCAAAGGCATAAACAACTGAAGATGTAGTCTAGGATTAAGCAGTTATCCTTGTCTTAAAACTTTCCCACCGTCTTCCAGATTCAAAGTGTGAATCTAATTCAGTTTTGTCCGTCAGTGTTGTCTTCACATCAGCTGTCCATGTATGTTGACAAATTCCGGTCTGCTCATCTTAGACCACGGACACAAGATCAGAGAGTGTGAAAGCAAAGTTCACTTAAAGTCTGTGTTGAAGTCATAAGCATCATCTGCAGAGTGGCTGATGTCAATAGGGACAGACTGGAACTGCACTTGGCCTGTTTTTTCTGGGGGAAAAAAGCAAGATGTAAACAAAGAGCCAAATAATTGTTGATTTTAGTGACAATAATTTTTTAAAACAGATCTTGTTTTAAAACAGAATTTACTTTTGAGCGAAGGCTTCTGTGGTTTCTTTGGTTCTGCTGTTTCGTTTGCCTTCTCAGAGGTTTGTTCAGGCTGTAAGAAGAGTGGATGTTTATTTAAAGCTCAGCAATCCTCAAGATAAACAGAGAGTTTTTTAAAATAATAAGAATAATAAAAGTGCAGCCAGCTGGATCAGAGTTGGATTTGAAGTCTTCATAAACAAATCGAGCCTTGAATTTTTTTCCTCATTTCCAGGAGACCACGCTGCAAGTAACATTTGAAGCAGGCGAACTGTGTTGCAATGTTTATAAGAAGTTACCTCATTGTTCTCATCATTCTGCTCTGCCTCGCTCTCTGTGGCTGCAGCACCATGTTTCTCTTCAGAGATGTCGCTGACACTCAGCAGGCCTGCAGTTGGGCCTTTGGAGATGAAGCTTATGCTACTGGCCTGGTTTGGAAACTTAACGCCTAAAAAAAAAGAAACAAAGGCAATGTTGGTTTCAACATCACAGACAGATGGGACTACATTTAAACGGTGGCTACAGAGCACTGACAAGTCTTGAGTCTAACAGCCCACTACTGGCCCCAACAGGCCATTTGTTCCTGACAGTGTATGTGAAGAAGGTGAACTGATGCAACTGGCTGACCTTTAGTGCAGCTGTATGTGAGCCCTGCACTTGTTTCCACACTTGTAAATAAAGAGTTTTAGGACCTTTCAGGTGGCTTTGAAATGTGAATAATTTCAGTTAAATAAAGGTTATTGAAGCAAACAAAAACATGTAAAAAGAAAACAAAAAGGCTGCGCCAGGAGTAAATGTTAGACTGGCTTTCAGGGACATAGAGTTAAAAGGTGGACCTTCACTAGCAGTACCTTTCAGAGTTTCTTCGTTGCCTGTTTTCAGTTGCTTCAGATCCCAACCGTTCTGCATCTCAGTGACCACAGCATCAGACATGTATGCAGGGAGGCTGTGGCTCTCCTGTGCCTTACAGTGGTAGCTCAGCTTGACTCTGAAGAGAAAACAGACCACAGTGACATCAAGTAAGACGCAGTACTTCCTTCTCTACTTGTGACTTCACATATTAACGGTTTTCCTGGCACAGTGTTGGGATCAGAGTTGGATTAGAAGTCTCCATGGAGAATTCCAGAATTGCGTTTTTTGTCCTCATTTCCACACTGATGCACTAAAGCTGCCCCTACTTTTTTATAAAAAAATACAAGCACTCACCCTGTCCAATCAGCAAGGAAAACTGTGGCTGCCTGCTCTGTGTTAGGGACTCCACCCTTCTGCAGATACCCTCGCTTTTTTGCGAACAAGGTTAAAAACTCCAGAGAGTTCTTGAAGTCAGGGACATTATACTGAAGCATGATCTGAAACAACAAGAGCAGGAGACAAGAAATTGTAATCAAAAAATCATTAATAAGGCAGAAACCTTGCCCATGTAACCAGTTAACACACTTCCCAAAATCTCTCCTGTGTTGGTCACTCCTCTTACCTGAGTCTTGTCACACTGTTTGAGGAGAGTCCTGACAGCTTCCAGCACGTTCTCCTGACCCTCCTCCACCTGCAGGCTCCTCAGAGCCAGAGACGCCTGTGGGTTGGATGGTGAGGCCACGATTCCTGGGCTGTCTAGTAGCTTCACATTCTTTAAGATGTGCACCTCCTGCATGGATCTAAAGGAGGGGTAACAGGTAACATTTTACTGTGGGGATAAGCTGCAGATACGAGGGGCTTAAGAAAAATGTTGATATGTTTATTAGAACTTTTTAAAACTACAATTCTGATATATATGTACTGTTGTGATCCCAGAGAAAACACTATTGGACATTTTATGATTATTTCTCACTCACTTTGTGATGCCTCTCTTGACACCTGCATTGCACGCAAGGATCCCTTTCATACTGTTAATGAGACTGCTCTTTCCCACATTAGGAAAACCTGATGTTAAAAGGAGATACATTAAGGGTAAACAATCAGACTATGACCAAATTCAGAGAGCTTCATATGACTGGTGAGGATTTCAAGTCATCATAGAAAACAATACTTTGTCTAAATCAGTGTTTTTCAACCACCGTGTGGTGCGGCTGCACACTAGTGTGCAATGAGAGATCGACAGTGTCGACAATGGCATATCATTTGCAGATAACAATTAATTTGTTTTTTTAAAAAATGTTTTTTAGACCAATTAGGTGAAATTGGATAATTTCCCGGCACTGCACAGTGGTTGAAAAACACTGGTCTAAATCAACAATTGACACAATACAATGTCAAAGGATGTCACTGTGTAATAGGAAAAAAACAGCCTTACCAACTACGCCCACTCTGAGTGAATCTTTATTCGGTGTGTTAGCAGCCAAACTTGTCAGGAGCTCAGAGAGACTATTGTTTCCAAAGCAGGCAGCTCCTCTGGATTTGTCCAGCACTTCATTGGAGGCCACTATCCTGCTCTTCTTGGCTTGCTGATAAAACAGAACAAGACATGTACATAAATAGTTTTTAGTGGCTTACAAATGCTAACATTTCATTGGTAGGTTTGCAGTTCTAGCTGCTGAAGCTTCCTCATACTTTCTAAATAGTACAGCAAATACATGCTGGAAAGCTGTTTTGTCCACAAACACACAAGTCAGCTCTGTTTGTGACTGAGCAAGTTAATATGTGTAGTTTGTATGTTACTCTTGGAGGTTATAACCAGTTACAACAGCACAACACAAGCTGCTCAACCTTCTCAGTCCTCCATGTTACAAAAAAGCAGCAGTTTATTTTTTCTTATAAAACATTCATTATCTTGGAGGGGGACGCAGTAAACATTTAATTTTCTGCTTTAAGTTAAAAAGTTGGACATATTACTTTAAACTTTGTTCATATAAAGCATTATATATTCTATAAGTCTAAACATTTGATGTGAAAAAACACCTCCTACCACTGTCTTGTCCTTGATCAGTGTTGATGCTTTGAACAGCACAACTGGAAACTGCAGTTGTAAACACTGCATCCACTTCTCCACATTTTCCTTTGGCACCAGATCTACAACACAGAAAATCAAACATAATCGATTAAACACAAGAAGTCTAGAAAAACTGTTTTTCATTAAAATTTACAACAGAACACAAACCCACTCATGTGTGCGTACTTAAAACTGTGTTGTCCATTGTTTGTTTACCTATTTTGTTTAGAACAAAAAGCAGTTTCTTGTTGCCTTCCCTCTGTAACACTTCCTCCTCCAGCTGAGGACATCTGGAACCCAGGGGATCACGAGCATCGAGGACTTCTATCACTACATCAGAGGCATCAATTACCTGAGGAGCAGGGAGAGAGGTGAGTATGATGATTATCAGGTAAGCCATTTTCTTTTTAAAGTAGAACACAAGCTGCAGTTTGGTAGTTATACCTTGTTTAATTCAGAGCAGAGGTACTTTTTTGAGTTCTTGTTCTGGGCAGTGTGTTTCTCTAAAGGCCTCTCATCCTGTAGAATAAAATCCATCCAAAATATAAACATAAGTCAACAGTTAAGTGTCAAAAACTTTGAACTGGTGGATCTTGGTGTCTGCCCTATACCTGTCGAGCCTTCTTGGCCTTGGGCTCAGTTTCTTTACTTGCAGCCTCTTTTTCTTTTTTCCTCTTCTGGGCTCGCTCTTCTTTTTTAACTTGTCTTTTTCTTTGTTTTTCTTCTTCAATCTGTAAGGGAAAAAAAACGATTAGAAAACTGGACCAGCACACAGACAATTCAACACTCTCCAATCATGTTTCCCAGAGGCATCTCAAGGCTGAGATGATCTACATTTATAAATTTAGGAGACTTAGATCACTTCAGGCTTTAACCACTTCTATGAGACAGAGACCAGGTGATTGGTGCAACATAAGTGGTTGTAGTTTTAAAAACTGCATAAGAACAGCAAGTTCTGCCAACCTGAAGCCTCCTCTGCTCTGCCTCCCTCAGCACCTCCTCTTTGAAGGGAGCACTGTTGGGCACGCCGGGGTCCTTCTTCACTCGTTTGCTCACTCCTTTTTTCTTTGCCTCTTTTCTTAGCTTTCTGTTGTGTTCACGGACCTATACACAACACGCAAGATACGACTCAAATTCAAGTTCACATTAGACCAACCAGTCACACTAGTAAGAAATTACAGTACGTAAAGGAATGACGGTCAAACAGGCCCCAACAAGCACAGAGCAGTAAGCTGTCATGTGTAACGATAATTTAGTTCATAAAAAAGTCACTCTTACCTTTCTCTGAATTTTATAACGTTTTGAACACGAAACCCGCTTACTGGCTTTCTTTAACTCTGAGGGACAAAGGACAAAAATAATATAATTGACAGAGCTGTTAGCCAGAATATAACGATGTTGCAAACGACCAATGATAGCTACTAAAACAGTCAGCATATCGGAAAGATAGCTAAACCAAACTACAGAGCCTTCGAGAGTTGTTCGTGTTTTTATAAACCGTATACATACTGTATTAGTGAAATACCGTTATCGGTGCCAACTTACTTGGTCGTTTCATCGTGGATCTGAGGACCTACCAATGTGCCTGCACTTCTTTCACACGTGCAGGAGTGAACAGGAGCGATGTTTACCACTTCCGGTATAGTCATAGTGAGTGGCGCCGCCTGTTCAGCTGGAGGGCTTAATGCTCATCACCATTTGCAGTAGAACTTCTCAAACTGCCTGAATTTATCGTCTTTATGAATGAATTTAAAATGTATATTAAGTCTTTAAGCCTTCTTATAGGTATAGAAATTATAAAATATCTTTAAAAAATTCCCCACTGAACTCGACTATTGAAATTAATACTATTTAACCCTTGTGATATCCATAATTACTGTCCTATTATTTTACTGTATTCCTTTAATTTTCTTATTTTACTTTTAATTAAGTATTTACCCTATTTCTACCTCAATCCGTTCGGAATTTATAATATTGAAGCAAAAATGTATATAATATATTTTGAGATGATTTACACGTTTGTTAAGTTATTGTTCCCTTGGTACTCTCTCTATACTGTTGCAACATTTGTTACCCTACTTGTTTGTTTTTGTACCTTTTAATAAAGCATTTATTTAAAAGAAACTTCTCAAACTGCTATGATTTTGTTCTAGTCTGGCTAAAAAATGTGATCCAGTGTGCTTCAAATCATTTGACTAGAACTGTGCTGCAAAAGGCTACTCATAATGCCTTATAATCAGATCAGTTTCAATACAGAAATGGCAACGTTGTTGCTAATATTTTTAATATATATATTTATGTATATTTTTAATATTTTTAATATTTTTTTTAAAACACTGTCCTAGTTAACGGAACCTATTTACAAAGATTTAGGTGGTGTTACAAAAACACATACATATAGTAAAGTTAACCTACTTTTAAAAATAATTTGAAGACATTTTACTAGTCAATCAGAATGTGTGTTATAAAAGTATAACCCCTTCAAGATTTTCTGTGTTGAATAAGTTTTCTGTGTTGAAAATGTTGGTGGCAAGAAGAAGAAGAAGAAGAAGAAGAAGAAGAAGAAGAAGAAGAAGAAGAAGAAGACGCATCAACAACTCCGGGTCACGTGATTGGGTCGAGCATCTTTTTTGGTCCATTTTGGAGGATTGCGAGAGGTCCGTGTAACCCAAGAAAATGACCAAACTGCAGTTTTTAAACGTCTTCTTGACAGAGCGTCTCATGCTTGCTGCGCAGGAGATCTACAAATCAGTCGAGGATACGATTTTGGAATACCAGGAAGAGATAGCAATCCGGGAGCGGGAGAACGACCATCTGAGACGGAGGCTGCGAGACGCTGGAATTGAAATATGGCCAGGTTAGCTCCGATGAAAGCTAACGGTGCAGTTGTGCCCCTTTATTTTCTGTCAGCAGAGTCCGTGTTGTGCCATTGGGTTGTGCAATGGAATTATTCGTTTATGGAAAGAAAAACCTAAAAATAAAGCATAAAGCCTCAAAATACTGTTACCCCACTTCTAGGCAAGTTATCTGTAACTGTTAGCAAGCTAGTTAAAGTTAGCTGCTGTTGTTGTGGAGCGGCTAGCGCGTTAGCAACCTTTGTTCGTTAGCCAATCAGCTAGTTTTGCCGACTAGCCGGCACTTTAATTAGCCTTAGCTGTGGGGTACTTGTGTGCATTTGGACGTAGCGTTTGTGCTAACTAGTAATTGAAGAGATAAGGAGAAGTGGTGCACACTGAAAATATGAATACAGACTTTTCACCTGTTGTGATACAGTGACAAAAAAACTACCTAATAGTAAGGATATACCTACCTGACCGACGACACTGCCAAAGCATTGCTCAAGATTTCACAATTTATAATGAGAATTAATCCGTCATGAACTCTTCAATGTAATTGTATTCTTAGAGATTTCATAAACAGACATCATTTGCCATCCGCCTGTTTTTATTTGTCAGCAGAGTTAATTGTCATAGTTACAGCTACTATAAATTAATAATAAGCAATACTTAAGATCAAGGGAATATTTCAATTAGCAAATGTTTCGAACTTGTCAAACTCGGGACCAAAAAGAAATATTTTATGACTGCCTGGCACCCAAGTTTATAAAATAAAAGCACATCATCAATTGCTTCAATATCTACATTTTTAAACTACTTCTTTAAAACAAACCATTAAAATAAAATGTGAATGAAATCTATTTATTTCATGTCAGAGCACATCACAGCAATCATTTGATTGGCTGAGTGTGTTAATAGTACTGTAAAGTGTCTGATCCTCTTCTGATAAACTTGCTCTGAAACATAAAAATATAAGCAGTAAGACAATATGCTCACTTTGTCAGTTAGAGTGAGGTCTACTGCTAAGTTAATCACTAACTTATAAAATATGTATATACAAAGCAGCATTTGAGTTGAACAGACCACCAATGCGAAAAAGAATGCTGTTTTTTCTATTTTCACTTGAAAATGAAAGAATACACATAACATTGCATGTTGCACTTTTCATTTAATAAATTGGTGAAACATCAAAAAGATCTGTAGTGTTCTGGTTGTGTTTCACCATAGTTCAGGTATTTCTATCAAACATTTTCTGTCTTAATTTCATTTTCAGTTTGAGTCAACAAACTCTTTTCATTTTGATGTAAAAAGCCATGGACATAGTTGCATTTGTAGAAATGTAGCTGATTATTTCTAAGCCTCTTCCTCCTGTTGTGGTCTCAGATCGCCCGTCAATGGCACTGTTGGATGAGGAGGATGGTGAGCATCCACGGCGTGAGTGGAGCCCCAGCATGGGGCACGAAGAGCGTATCCCTATTCAGATAAAGGATAAGCGAGATCTCCGACCCAACCAGGGAGATGATCAGCTACGTGGCCATGGCTCTTGCAGTACACCAGAGAACATGTTCACTCCCCCACGTGTTGGAAATGAATACCCCCAGGAGGGCCCCCACACATCCAACCTCCCTCAGAGCCAAGGTGTGGAGAACCGGGAAAGGGACCCTGGGTCTCGAGGCCCCTCAAGGCATGTGAAGGTAGAGAGTGGAGGAGGCCACAGAGGCTCTACGTCTTCCAATAATGGTGCCCAGCCCCTTGCGCCAGTCAACCCAAACTGCTCAAATGAGAACAACATTGATATTATTGGGGTGGAGAATGGAGGACAGATGGTTGGTGCAAAGGGAAATGGAAATGGAGCTAACAGAGGACAGACGTCTCACATGCGCAACCAAGGAGCTAATGCTGTGGACTGCCCCCATCAAAAATCCCCCCTACAAGGCCACATGTCCTCCTTCTGCTGCAAAGTTTGTGGTGAGGCGTTCAGTCATATTGGCCACCTTCATGTGCATGTACAAGTGCACACGCGGGAAAAACCGTACCGCTGTGGTGTATGCGGGAAATGCTGCAGCTCCTCTGGAAGACTCCAGGAGCACCAGCGTAGCCACACGGGAGAAAAACCATTCCGCTGCCAGATTTGTGGAAAGGGCTTCACACAGATGGCTCACCTGAAGGTACACATGAGGATCCATACTGGGGAGAAGCCATACAGTTGCCCTGTCTGTGGCAAATGCTTCAGCCGTTCTGACAAAATCAAAAGGCATCTCCAGACCCATAGCCGCGAGGGAACATATTTCTCAGGGCAATGATGCAAGTGTGTTGTTAAACAACCCAGTTTGTGAATCATATTGATATGGGAAACTCTCCTACAAACAGCTAAAGTTGCTGCCAATAGGACAAGGCTCTTTTTCTACTTTCCAACAACTAGGGATTCTGCAACTCTTAGAGAACGTTTCTTATCTAACATATAAAAAAAAACTTCTCCACGCCATAGTCCCTCAATAGAATTTGTATTAGCCTGTTTAGTTTGTCATTTACTTAATTTTATACTTGTCACTGAGTATTAAATCTCTGAGACACAATTTGAGTTATTAGCTAGCCTTTTTGAATTATCAAGCCTTTCCTTAGTCATATAATTAGCATGATGAAGTCTTCCACACATGCCTTGAAACTGAGATGCTTTAAGAAATGCAACAATGTTCAGCACAGTGATGAATTTTTATCAGCCAGTCTCTTCATATCCATCACTTAAAACTTAAGTTTAAAATTTGCAGACTTGACGTATTTTTTTAATCATTATATCAGAACCAAAAATTAAGAGTTACTGTATGCGTGAAGTTATCTACATTTTCTTCATTAACTAGAAAACCATTGACCTGACAAATGAGGCCTGTGTGCATCTGGCCTCATCTTAACACTGCCAACAGTTTTATTATGTTTATGTACTTATTTAATAAAATGATCCTCTGTTTATGCAGACAAAAAAAAAACAACAACACAAAATGCCCTGAGTTAACTGTGAACCACTTGAGTTCTGCTTACAAGGACAAGTCTGACCTGGCACTTACTTTTATTTAGGTCTTAATTTAAACTTCTTCTTTTGTCTGGATGCTGTTACATTGTTGCAGAGCTAAATACTGCCATCTCACCTCATCAGTGCTTCATGTTGTCCAAACAGACAAATCTACTCTGAGACTGCTCCACTATTATGTGAAATAATGTGATATTCTGTAAAATACCACTAGTCTTGGTCTACCATGCATTTTGGAACTTTGTGGTGTCTTTTTTATGACATGCACTATGGCATCTTTCTAATATGATGCAGAAATTTACTACATGACAGGGCCATACAGTATTAACTGAACCCTCCTATGGTTTTTCAGGAGTGTCAGTCTGCAAAGATTTCTGTTCACCTATGTTTTCACCACATTAACAAATGTGAGGTATTTTTGGATCATCTTCACTTAGTTGTTGATTTTCAGAAGTGATGATTGGTTTATCATTAAATCAGGTACTTCCTCTGCCTATCTTGGACTGACTCCAGAAGCGTAGAACCTACAGTTTCTTTCCCTCTCAGGACTAATGCTGCATTCACAACATAATGGCATACCAGAAATATTATTGTCTGACTTGAAACAGCTATCAAAAGTCAGGAACTCAGGGTTTGTAATTAGACCCTGCTTGTTGTAGGAATAAACATGCAGGTAATTAGAAACATAAATAACAGTTTACAACTGACTGTCCTGCAGAGAGATGAAACTAGATAGAATACAAACCTTCACAGTGTGTCAACGCTCAGTTGTTCATTCTGGAACGCACATCAGTGAAACCACCTTGTTTGATGAATGCAGCATGAGACAACTACAGCACATTGTCATAGCCAACCAGCAGTCCTCACTCACAGTCTTCTCTGGGACACCTTTGCTCCCCCTGCACACACACACACACTCTACTGTACAGTGTTGTATCATTGCGTATTAAATGTTATTTTTTAATAAAGTAGCAATTGAGTATGAATTGTTATTGTCTTGATTTATATGGAAACAAAAATGGTGCTGATAAGTGGGTTAATAAGGCTCATGCTAAGGTGATTATACACTAATGGAAACATATTCAATTTAAGCCATGTTCTTCAGATCGATCCCCATAACACTTGACCTTGGAAACCTTGTAGGGACTTTCAGTGGAAGCTTAAACAGTATCCCTTAATAGCACAGGGATTTATCAACAGAAATAACACTTTTTAATATATACTATCTGATTAATACCTCAGTGAAATATCCTTTTTCTCCAAGGACATTTTGACATGTCTCGATAGGAAAGTGCAGGTGTAAATGATGCTCAGTGCTCATAAATGCTCCGTGTCACTTTGCAATGACAAACTAGGACACTTCAATAATCATTTATGAATGTGCTTTTTCTATTACAAGTCAAACTATTTGCTATGAGAAGGCACAGAGAGCGTGTTTTTTGTTCTTCTTAATTCTAGTAATGCAATTTTAGCCCTAAATCCCACTGCTGTGCACAAAAAACACAATGCAATTATTATTTAAACTTCATTACCACCAAAAATCCTTAAATCCATCATGTGTCCTCCGACACTATTTGACAGAACACCTGTATAAAACTGTGAAAGTATAGTAGTTCACATTAATGGGATGTCGTTTTAATTTGTAGTAACAGACGTGTAACACCTGGTGGGGTACTTTCCATTCCAGAGTTTTTCATGACTAGTTAAAAATATGTTTAAATAGTATCTTGCCAGGGGCGAAATGTCTCAATTGGATTTTTTTCCCATCTGAGTGATTGGTTAAATAAAATAAGTGGCTCTCCAACTGTTTTAATTGCCCAGAATTAAAAGCAATATAAGAACTGCTAATTAAAAAGAACAGCTGGACACTGGGATTTTCCTTTGCTTTCATAATATCATATCGTGTCTGTTCAGTTGTTCTCAACATTTTGAGTTTGCTGACAACTGCTTATGTAAACATATTTAGTTGTATTCAGCCTTGCACTGGACCATGTAGTTACACATGGCCTTCAAGCTTCACATCCTTGAAGAGAGTAAGTGTCAGTAAGAGAGGACACTGAGAGTCCCTACGAGGTTTAATCACCAGTAAATCATTCACAAACAGCAGTGTTTTCAGTGACATCTTCATGCCTTGGTGTAAAGGAATACTCACATATTCCTGTTGTATTTATCGCAATCATAATGATGTATACTGATTCTTCGTCAACAATAAATCTGCCAATCTGCCAGCAACAGCAGATATGAAATTGAGACTAATGACAAAATCAAAGAAACCTAGTAGACAAACCTTGAACACAGCCCTGTGATTTGCAATGACATTTTGTGTTTCCTAAGGCTGCAGGCAATAGTTGGCAAAAAAAGTCATTTAGTTTCAAAAACCAAACCAATTTAACAACCTTCTCTAGTTTTCATATGAATGTTGCCCAATCAAAGACAATCAAGTCAGAACCTGTTATCAGTCATCAGCACCAGTTTGTGCTCCAACCTTCGAATAAAAACTACTGAAATACACACACACACACCTTACAAAACATCTTTTAAAACTGTGGTCACAATAAAAGCTCATTAAAAGCTATCACTTATCACATAACTAAACTATGTGATAAATTCTCAAATCATAAAAAAATCTCTCGTCCCACTGACTGTGCATCTGGGCCGAGCACATGGCTGCCTAGTCTTTATTTATCCGGGTTTTGAGATTTTGTTAACATCTGAGACGTGTCTTGCACAATAAACAAAATATAGTAGAATTAAAATGGAATTCTGTGGCTCTCTATATGAAGTGCATTTATAAATTCAATATCGACCTCTTAACCTGGCTGCATAGAGAAAAAGATTCAGTAATCTATGAAGAAATCTTGGAGAAAATAAAGCATTCAGTGGGGATCAGCACAACAACAACAGAGATATAATGAATTGCAATGCAGCTACTGAGCTGATACACTCTTACAAAGCCACATTGAAAAGGCCACTGTGGCTTACTTTTGTCAGACGATTTTATCAGGAATAATTCCAAGTACACACAGTGGTTTCATAACCTCCAATGAAGGGGACAGTTTCATCAATCACCATGCCCTTACTAGCTAAAAATAGCAGAGAGCATCATTATTTTATGAACTGTGGAGGTTTCGGTGTCTGACAGCTGTTGATTGATGGAGTGAGTGGTGGGATGAGAGTACTCCCCAGGGATCTTATTCAAATGTTGACTAATCTCCAGTCCAAACATTCGGTGAAGATGGCAGCTCGTTACCAATGAGGATGCCATGAATATTAAGTTTCACAAATTGAATTTGTGGTCAGAAGCTACATGCAAGAGCAGATGAGGGCATCGGAGATGAAGAATAGTCAAGGGATTTATAAAGCAGCGTAATGTGGCAGAACAAGAAAGCACAGCTGCAGCCAGCAAACCACAACTGTTATATCTGTGTATATATCTCTGACCATAAACGAATATATTTCATCTTCAAAAAAGTCGTTCATATCTCACTTTATCCAAGTACTCTTTAGGCAAAGAATCTCATAATTAACAGATAATCCAGTCTGCTCTTGTTGCTTTGCTTGTGCATTAAGTGTGGTCCTCTGTCTCTGTTTTTTAGAGGTAATTTCTCTGGACATCCATTGATTTTTCTGTCTCTCCAGGGGGAGCAGCATTCATCTCCTCAGAGTAGCCTGGAGGGAGCCTGTGCACTGACTTCTTGTGGCCCTGCAGGCAGCCACTCCATCCCTGTCCAGGAGACCAGAATTTCTATTAGCCAAGTCTTACTGGAAAACATTACATTTGTTTAAAAAAAAGAAATCATTGTTTATTATAAGAACAATAAACAATTAAATCAACTTAATGATCAGCTTTTGCATCCTGCGTCAGTTCGAATAAATTACTTAAATGGGAACACAATCACTGCATGTTGCCAGGAAATAGAAACAGCTTGATGTTTTCACACTTAAGTTGTTTAGATTAAACAGAGGGGATGTAACATGGTAATTAGAGAGCTGCGGAGGTGATAATAGATGTATTTTGTTATTTGGACGGAGCCGGGCCAACTGTTTCCTCCTGTCTCTGGTCTTTGTGCTGTGTTAATTGTTCCCTGAATAGTTGTTCTTGTAAACAAAATAAAGCAAAAATTAACAAGCAGTATTTCTCTTTGAATCCTAAACTGTAACTGTCATGCTTTCATGGAGGCAGTCTACTCGTTTGCCTCGCTGCATATCTTGGTTCATTACTGCCAACTGTCTCTCAGGGAAATAACGCCATTGGCAGGAATGTGTTTTGCATCACCCACATGCATGAGGCTCTGTAGCCCTACAAGAGGTCAGAAACTTCTGGGTGATATCAATCTTTTCATTGCACTACTGGCAAGAAAGCAGATTAACTCTTTTTCCAAAGAGCAAAAAGCTAAATTTTAAGAATGCAAAACAGTTTCGAGTTCACAGAAAGAAAACACCATTGCCTTATCATTATAAAGGAGCATATCAAAATATTGGTGCCCATGTATCTATAATATTTACAGGAGAGCATATTACTGATTACTTGTCCCACCTCTAAAAAACAGCCAAATTTGGACCAGTTGGTCATGAAATTGTACTTTCTCTCTCTCTCGTTCAGACCACTCCATGCTGGCTCCCTCAGAATTTGGTTTGGAAAGAATGACTAAAACAATGTGGAATACTGTTTTGCAAATGGCAGCCAAATGACACTCTTGCAAAATCTTTATACCTACTCACCTGTTATAATTAAAACACAGAAACAACATCATTATGCGTGTTTGGTCTTTCTCTGGAGTTTTTTTTCCTGCTAAGCCAATGACTCACGTCAGTCCTAAGAACTTGTTTCACTGAGAAGTTGTTTGACTGAAAAGTTTGGAACAGACATGGAAAAGTTACTCAATTTGACAGAACATTTTAAACTAGAAAAATGAGTCACTGTATTGTTGGGTAAACATGTAAAAAAGCTTGCAACTTTAACTGACTGCAAGATAGAAAAATTATGTTGAGGATCTTATGTAGGTATGTGGTTTGTGTTTCAGTACATTACATCATTAACCAAAGTTTTACAGATTGAAGTCGTGCTTTAGTGTGGAAATAAATAAATTGTCATTTGCGTTGATGATTAGTTACCCCTTTTCTTCCCAATAAACTCTAAAGGATCTAATAAAATGACATCTTGGAGATGTTTTGCGTTTTTTTTTCTCTTACACCTCACTCAAACACATACACACACACACACACACACACACACACACACGTGTGCACACAAGCAATGAATAACATAATGATGTGTCATCAGTTTCTAACACCTCTCATATCCTGCAGCTTTTATCTGACCACTGCATGACACATCCATCTGCTGTTCAGAGACAAAAGGATGACGCCTGAATCTGGATGATCCCTGTTTTTATCTCAGGATACAACATAGCCTCTGGAGCACTGTGAAAATGAAAGCATTGTATGTTGCATTCTGGCCGGAGCTTAAGAGATTTAAGGACCAGCTACAAAGATGCTGTTGCATGACAAATACCTCCTAACTTACCACAAATGTGTACTTTGTAAACCAGTGATGTGTTGACAGTAAGTTAATCTCTAATGTGATGCCTTGAAATGAATTGTTCCAACTAAGAGGTGAACTAAACAGACTGAAGCTGGCATTATAGATTTTTGCAAGATTTAATTGTGATAGAGCACAATTTCTCTCTATTGTAAATTCACCTTAAAACGAACTTCCCTGTAATGGGCATAAATGGGCATGTATACTGTAATGTAAGGGCATCAGCAAACAACACAAAGCTGATTACACAGAGATCCATGCAATAAGGTTCACAGATTTTGTATTCAAATATTACATATTATATAGTATTTTCAAAAGGACAGTACCTGTATTGCAATATTGGTGCTACGTGTTGCACATATTCTGAACTGATGCATCAGAATTGATGGTCTAAAAATGGAATGGGCCCATCTTCATTTATTTCATTAAAAAATATTAGAAACCATTAAAAAAACTAATATTTTGATAAACACGTCACAATATATATTTAAGGTTTTATGTCCCATCTATTTCCTTTATATTGGTTTTGCTCAACCTTTCAGTCAACCTTTCTTCAATTATAGACTGTATAAATAGTCAATTAACATCCAATTTATAGTGATCAAGTGCAGTTATGAAAACACTGAAATGGACATTTGTAGGTTACTGCACCCGTAGAGTGTCCTAAACCTGTGATAACAGAATTCAAACATTATATTATCATTATTGTTATTCAAACATTTGATATTTTTAATGTTGTTACATTTCTTGTCAGCTGATGAATCTCAAATCCAATATTCACTCTGTTTTAGCTTCGTTTTGGTCTCGACTGATGACTGAGGAAAACAGCTGACTCTTCAGCTGCTTAATGCACCACTGTTAACCAGCTGATGCTTATTTTGTCTGTGTGCTGTTTGGTGCTGGGTAGGTAGGTGTAAAGTTGGCTTTAGAGCTTTTTCTAAGAAAACAGCCGCCTGCTGGGGCCAGATACTGTGATATCATAGTGCTGAGAGGGAAGCAAAACAGTGAGGCTGCAGGCCGAAGTGCTAAAAAATGAGAGATCTGAAACACTCCTCACTCTTCACTCTAGAGCAGAGTTTGATCAAAACTGTGACATTTCTCACATCAAATTAGGCTTATATATACTTATATATATATATATATATATATATATATGAATACACATATATATACATATAAATCTAAAGATTCTCTCACTCCATTGGCTTTTATTTTATTTAAATGATTTAATTTTAACTTGATCAGTCACTGAGGCCAAAACCTTTTATGCTACACAGGGTTGCACTCTACACCCATTTTCCATGTGGACTAATTACTACACGAAATCTCTCGGAAAATCCATAATAAGCATCACAGGGAATTAATTTGTCCATAATAGGATTATAGACCTCAGTCACAAATACCATCAGCACCACAGTACCCACAATGTTTCTTCCTCTCGCTGTGAGCTTTAGGAGAGACCTGGAGAGTAATACTTTGGTATATAATGCTGCTGGAAATTGAGTCATTCAAAGGTTCATAGGGGTGAAAGACATAACAGTGAAACAGAGTTTAAGAGAGATGTGTGAAAACAACAAAGCTATGAAGGGTTTGAAGGATTATTGTTCTGCAGGAAAGACATAGAGAAAAAAGAAAGCAAACAGGACACAGTATCCTGGCTTGCTAGTCACATCTGTACCCCATACTAGCCATTTTGTAATGTCAGTGATATGTTTGATCCCGTTCATTGCTCATCCACACAGTCAAACATTTGTTTATTTTTGTCATGGGAGACGAATCAGGCACACTGAAGTTTTTCAAGTAGTAATTGCCTACAGTAAAGCTGCAAGGCTAATTATAAAATAATAAAATCTTTGGTGCACAGCGAGGTGATGTGAGTCTGGGTTCTTGCCATCCTCCTACCGCTGCTCTTTCCCCTCGTTTAACTCTTCCTCATCGTTACATAATAACACCCTTTGTCCCCTCTCCACATCTCTCTCCTGCCTCCCCCCTCTCTCTTCATCCATCATTTCCTCTTCTGCTCTTACTTTTTCTTTTTCTTTTTTTTCTTTTGCAGCCCAGCCCTCTCCTGGCACCACCCTCATATTTCACTTTTAATGTTGATTTTGGCCTTTGTGCATATGCACCATCTGAGGCCATAAGTCTCCAGGATTACATGCACGCTCATATTTTCTTATCCCAGTATCCAGGGAAATCTTTTTCCACCCACTGCCAGTGATTGCCTTTAAGTGCCCAAATAAATCAACAAGTTTTATGATCAGAGAGTGATGGTAAAATCAACAGAGAGTGATAAAGGAGGCATTAGATAGATGTCATTTATGTAAACTGGCTACTACCTACAGTAAGACAAAACACATTAAACACACTGTGCTTGTGGTTTAATCCATAAAAAGAAGAAAACATACATCATCTACAAGATACTTATTTCATGCATACATGTAAAAAAAATGCAGTCAGGGAATTTTACAGGGCAAATATTCCAGGCAACCTTGGCGCTACTGATTGTTCGCCAAACCCCGCCCATTGGAAGTGGTTGTCCAATGGTAGCTTAGCAACTGTATCTATGCAAAGCCAGCTTGTTGGATTTGAGGTAGCTCATGTCATATAGGATTGTTTTTTTTTCTTTTTTAGCATTTTCACATCCAAACATAATAGCAAATATGTCAGGAATTATTTAAATAGTTTCACTTCCAAGGTCAAGCAGCTTACACTCCTGCTGGTCCTTATCCTCAAACCCTTTTCTTATGTAACAGTGGAGCATTCTGTTCAAAAACCTTAAGGTACCATTGTTGTCATTGGGAACTGCATGTGAGCATGGAAAGCTTGACAGATGTTGTAACAGTAACAAAGGCAGCAAGTCTTGTTTTTTTTCGTAATATTTGTTCTGAATGTCACCATTTATTTATTGCTCCATAAACTATTAGCAGGACCTGTTATGGTGCTCTTAGCCTTCGGCTGTTGTCTCCTAGTTGGTGGCTATGTATTCATACACTGCATCTCGCTGTTTTTTTAAAACAGGATTCTTTTATGGCCTCTTTGCTTCACTGCACAGGTTTAAGTGGAAAATAACATGAGGAGTGTTAACAGGGGATGAGTAGTGCATGCAACATATGAGTTACACACAAAAGTGAGTTCTCGCCAGACACCCCTCTCTAAATATTTGCATGTTACAGTTTGGTTCACCAGGGTTATCCCTTTAAACCAGTATTCCTTTTTTGGGAACTGATGTCTATCAAGCAGTTTTGTCTGACTTAGGATTAGGGTTATATATAATATATATTCAATAAATAATATTGAATTTGGCTAAGGCCATGTTGTTTAATAATTCATGAATTAATTCATGAATAAAGTTATGTACCCATGATTAATTCTTTTCTAATAATATTGTCTACAGATGAATCAGCATTCATACACTTGGATGCTGAAGTTGCTGTAATATTGCCTGCATTTTGCCTGGCTACTTTTTGTTGACGAAATAAGAACAGAGAAAAGAGGGAAAGAGAAAGAGAGAGAGCAAATGAGAGAGTGAGAGAGTCTCGGATCAGTGGACACCAAGTTTAGTGGGCCTCATTAGAGATGAAACTTCACAATAGAAGATACACACTAACTACCCAGTGCTTTGACCCCGGTGGGGCGAAGGGGTTCGGAATGGACAGGCTTGGATGAATACATCCAGATTAGGGGTGCCCGGCATGGGGCTCTGGGGCTCCTCTGTTGTTATTTATCCTGATGAAAGAATCACCCTGAAAATCAATAACCTTAATAGACCGACCCATTAATGAACTGGCCGAGCTCCAGCGGAGGATAAAGCTTTTCAGGGCACACAGAAAGTGATGGAGGTGATTTAATGCACTCTTTCTCCAGCATTCAGCACAAAAAGGTGGCATCCTGAAAACTACTGAGAGGTAAATGATGATTTGAAGACAAAAGATAAAACCTTAATAATTCTAAAGGTAAAAAGTGGGATCCATTGTGCACAGCATTTCATTAGTTTTGGCACCATAAAAGAAAATTAAAATAAAATGGAAGACACTAGCCAGCTAACTATTCTGAAAAACTTAATAAATAGCTACACTTTAAATGGGAGGCTCATCTCACTTTTCAGATATGGAGTCATGAATTTAGGTAATAGTAACCTTTTCAACATGAGGCACAGTCTTTAAAAAGCAATTTTCTTACAGGCAGCTTGCAGGGAGGATAAAGGCAAGTAATACATCTGCGGAGCACGAATGCAATTAGGGGCTGTTTAGAAAATATTCAAGAAAGCTGATGAGATAAATAAGCTCTACCTGAGTGCATCATCAAAGCCCTCCCTCTTCCACTCTACATCAAAACAGCCATCTCTCTCCCACCCTCGTCTCCGTGGTTTTTCAAAGTGTGTGCTGCATCATTTTCACATACTCCAGTGCCTCTTACTTTAATGCACTTCATTGTATACAGTGAGAACTCTAAAGAGATTTGTTTGCGAATAATAACCTCACCCACAACAAATTTATAGTGTCGTCAGTTCATGAGAGGATCCTCAAACAACATTAGTGGATATAACTCACTTGGTTATGCTGCGTGCATTCATTCCCTCTGTTATCTTGATCGATTCCAAATGCTAAAAGGCTGAAACTTTTTTCCCCATAGCTAATCTATATCACAATTTATGAGGTCAATTTTGTGTAGGGGCCTTTTGTTGGAACTTGAGTATGTGAATCATGATACTTTTCTGGCTAGATATTTTTCAGCAAGAGTAAATTTAATCATTCGACTGATATTTAACTATTTTATTTGACAGGGTCTCTTACATTTGATCAAACATGACAGACATATT
Organism: Acanthurus tractus; assembly: GCA_029783725.1. Lineage (NCBI taxonomy): Eukaryota > Metazoa > Chordata > Actinopteri > Acanthuriformes > Acanthuridae > Acanthurus > Acanthurus tractus. The sequence continues at coordinate 17,255,034 of JAQNCA010000014.1, forward strand.
TTAGGACTCATTGCAGTTTATTCAAATTTTTTAGTTTGTTCAGGATCAATAAGAAAAAAAATTACTCCTGTCAGATGAGTATTCCCTCAGACCATAGAGGAACAAAGCATGCTACACTTTAAATTGTGTTATATTAAAGCCAAAGTAAAGATGTGACAAGCTTGTGAATTAAAACAGTTTTGTTAACAGCTTAAACTTGGTCTCGTTGATGCAAATATCCCTCTGCACATCCTCAAAGATATTCCTGCATCCTGCGTGCAGTCGCACAGATGGGTTGATCCAAATGTCCGAGTAAAACACCGGTGAGCGGAAGCACAGACACAGGCAAACCTTCGAGACAGCAAACATCTCGTCTCGGCTCGGCTCCTTGGAGAGGAGCGGTCCGTCACAGTTGTGTGCTTTCTGCATGAATGGTCACACTGTTCTTTTAGGCACTGATGTACCAAACAAATGTCAAAGTACCGACCTCAACATCTACAGAGGTAACACTGCAGGAGCCCTCAATTTTCCAAATATGACAATATCTCAGCATGTTTTTCCTGTATAATACAACACCTTTCTTTCTATATTTCAGACTACATCTGGTGAAAAGAAGATCCCCGGAAGGATAAGATATTAAAAGTGAGGTATTTCTTCTTTAGGAAGCACTGGGTGTCAAATTTTAAACTTGGAATCAGTAAAATGCTAATTTATCCTTAACTTTCTATTCTAACCTTTTTTTGAAACATGTACATAGATAAACAAATGATTAATATTTTATCTTTCCTTATGAACATTTTGGATGCTGGGTTTCTTCTCTCTTTATTTAACCTGTTGACGTTTTATCAACCTGTAATCTATAACCAACACAGTGTCTGAAACCCTGCAGTGCTGAGATTTCTCGCTGCAAGTGTTGTACCACAGACACAATGACCATGTGATGAGCAAGACACAAAACAGGGGGAGGATTTTAAGTGTAAAATGTAGCAAATATCATTTATGCACATTAACTGTCTGAGTCCAAAATATGCATCAGAAACAACAAACACTGGCTGCATACAGATTAGAGTAAAGCAGACCTTGAACATATAAAAATTACATTGTACTAAAAGCAAAATGACATTCAAAGAGAATGGATAATTGAGACCATTCAAAGCAGTGGACGCTGTGGAAGTAAAGGAAATTTACTGCTCAAATTCTACATTTAGAGGATGATTCCATCCCCTCAAAAAATAGATTGACATTTTGGGATAATACACTCATTTGCTGTCTTGCTGAGAATCAGACAAGAAGATCAATATCGCATTAGAGCTACAGCCAGAAGCAGGGCTGCCAACTTTTGGAGTTGAAATTTGTTTGGGGAAACGCTAATTGCCATTAACCCAAACACTATGACCTTAAAAGTTCATCAAATTAGACCACTGGATACCTATCAAGTTAACATGAAAAACCCTAATGTAATAACTATCATACATTTTGCACATTTTAAATGTATGAATTACGACAAGGTATTGCACATCGATACATCAGAATTCCTAATCAAGAAACTTTGGCCTGCAATACGTCCCCGCCCCCTTTTGGGAAGTCAAATGACTTAGACTTCATTTGACAATGTATTATCAACAACCCTGAACTAATTAACAACTAATTAACACCCCCCCCCCCGACCTCAAAACAAACAAACAAACAAACAAACAAAAATATTAATAACTTAATCCATATACAGTCATGTCTCTTAAGTCTTATATGCCAGTGACTAGTGGCTAACAGCTTAGCCACAACAGTAGCTGAGTAAGAAAGAGCACTTGCTGAGAGTCCAATTAATGCTTAGTGTTAATTCTGATCATTTGTAGAAATTATCTGTGGCACAGTGGCAGCAGAATCCCAGAAATTCACTTAGCTTTGATGAGCCCTGAGCAGAGAGACATTTGAGGCTTGTAATTGTGAAAAATAATGGAAAGCCTTTTATTTAATACCAACATCTATAGGTGATAGTATGCTGTCAACAAAGCTCCTTTAACAGAAGTGATGAGATTTTTTAAAATGAATTTTTACAAGAAATTCTGTTAATTTTCATATGTTGAGCCACATCAATCTAATTTAAACCGTGCAGCAACTTTTTTTTGAAAATAAATTCTATCTTAAGTTTTTTCATCTACAGTAAAACACAAAGCTGGGAGTTTGTGTTTGAAAAAAGAGGAGGATAAAACTAAATGACATCCACATATACCACAGATACATGTGGAGGTCACTCTAACAGTTCAGTGAGGAGAGACACTGTTCTGTTCCTGTGCTTCCATCTGCAGCATTACAATGAGCCTCAGCTCTCAGTCTGTCTGAGTTGATACTGAAGCCAGAGAGGAAGAAAGTGAAAAACAAACAGAGGAGCATTAAACAAAAAGAGGGAGGCAGGTGAGTCTGCTCAGCCTACAGAGATAAAGGAAAATATTCTCTTTCTATTCAATCTAATTAAATCTGCAGTGACAAATTAAGTCGTTACAAAACAATCTCTTATGATTGATATATTTTTCCTTTTTTCCATACAAAAAATATTTTGATTTACTACCTTTATTAAAGCTTGGCTCAGTTTGCTGATTGTCCTACTTTTTGGATTCCCGGATAAATATGTCCAACCAGCTCTCACAAGATTTTTCTTACAAGCTCTTCATGAAGGGTGAAAATTGAGGAAGGAAACAAATGTTGGACTATTATCTGCTGACAGCAAGGACTTTTGTGGGCACCAATACATAATAACTCTTGCGTCAATGTACACTGGTAATTCACGACAGTGTGTACTAATGCAGTGAATTCCTGGGTTCGCAATTTTCTTGATGAAGCTGACCTTTAGGAACATTGCAGCATTTGCAAGCTTACAGTTTCCTCTACATGAGTTGAATCAATGCTACTGTGTTTAAATGGTTTGACATTTTAGGAAGTGTTTGTTTCTGCTGTCTCAAACTGAGGTGTAAACACGACACCTGTTTATTTGTAGTGTATAGTGTTTTTTGGTCAGACAGTAAGATCCTGATCTTCCCTGGCTGCTTGTCAACCTCAAGGAGACAAGAACAATCCAGGAGTTTTTTTTTTTTTTCAAATGGCCTTAAAACAATACTCTCAGGTTCCCTTTTGTTTTTGCATCCAAACCTCTAATCCCATTTTTTCCCCAATGGTTAACTTTACCAGCATGTCCCCTTTAAAAGTCACAGAGTTTTGTTTTTTTCAACTTTCTTTTTAAAACTTACTTTATTCTAATGTATTCAAGTCTGGATTTTGCCAAGAAAACCAGTGTTTGTGATATGTTTGGGTCTAAAAATGTGTTTTCCTCTCAAACAACCTGAACTGTCTGACCTATGTGAAAAAGAAGAGAAACATTTTCAAACTCCATCAGGTAAAAGGTTTGGAGCACAGCCTTCACAATAAGCAAAAGTAAATGTAAAATTGTGTACTAAAACCCACAATAAATTGAGGATGATGATAATAAAAGGGAAAACAACAACATCTTTTCAATCCAACAAAATCTTTTGGAGGGCAGTATAATGCCAAGGGTTTTTCGGAGTGCATCTTATTCATTTATATTCTGAAAGCCCAAAGAGGATTAATTTACGAATGCTGTGCACAGAGTGACCTTGTTCGGTACAACTGAGTGGAGATATTGAGGTGCAGGATGATATTTGTTTGTGCTTCATCTTCATATGCATACGTTTCTGATTGAAATGCTAAGACTGTGAAATTAGTTCAAGCAACAGAGAAGCAAAGAATTGTCTCAGTGACAGAAATACTCACAAGTCATTTTTCAAGTCATGTCTCAAATTCACGTCCAGGTCAAGTCTTAATTTTTCTGACACAAATCCAAGTTAGTTCTCAAGTCTAATGGTTGCAGTGAGAGTAATGCCATCTGCTGCATGCTATCAACGCTGCTTAACTAGCTAAATAATTTAAAGCATACTGTGTTATCATAACTTTATGTAATATCTCATAATATCAGCTGAATTGAGTGTTGAGATGTTTCACAAGTCTAAAGTCAAGTCTTATATCACTATGTGCAGCTGAAGTGGGAGTAGACTCCAGGTTGCATACGTGAGACCTCATCTCTGCCTAATAAATCAAAAGCTTGCAAGTGCCCATTAATTACTTTACAGTCATATTTTTAGTTCTCGCCTTTGACTGGTTCAATGATTCTGTGCCATTCATGTTGTACCAGGAGAGTTTTCTGGTGTACAGGCTTGTTTTCTTGCTTCCTTGAGACACTAAAAGGGCCACAAATTACAGTAGAACATTGTTAAATCACTTTAATCAGTCAGTTCCTCCAATTATTTTAATCACTGAACGGTTAAGTGTTTTTTCATTATGATTGTAATCAGTTATCACTTCTTGTTTTTTTTCTCAGATTCTTATTCATGAAGATTTTCATTAAGAAAACATGGTTGTTTTTGCTTCATTTTCTTCACAGAGGGAGGAAGACATAACATGGAAGAGAAAAGTCACTGCAGGATTTCATGCTCAGCTAGGAGGCAATATGTTGGTGCAACAGCAGGGCTGCAAAAGTATCCCACTCAGAGGGAACAATTTTGTGATTTAGTCCTAGGGAGAAGAAAATAGCTGTTTTTAGCCTCATCGGGAGCAAAAGACGAGAACGAAAGCCTTCTCAGCTCTTGTTGTTGTAGTAAACCACAGGATGTGCAGATCGATGTATAATACATCTCTGAGTTATTCTCTCAAGCAGCTGAATTACTTGATATTTTTCTGATTTATGTTTTAAATGCCTAAACTTTGACACAATGCCCATAATAATTTTCCTTATTTTGTGTTAATCACATCATTCTTGCAATAAAGAAATCATTTAGTCCCATTTTGATATGAATGTCCATGCTTTCAACAATTTTTCCTGCAAATGTCCCTGGCTGAGACTTTAATGCCTTGTGGGTGACAGTTTGAAGATTAAGACTTGAGCTCACTGAAGAAATGAGGCAAAATCAATCAGAATATAAATCTATTTACATCTTTCCACTAAAACCCAATATCCTTTATTGTGAGCAAACTCATGTCCTTTAGGAGTCATATGAATGAAAAATGGACAGTAATCCACAGACCTGTAGTTCACTTGGGGTGTGAGAGAGAGGACAGAGTGGTACTTAATTTACCCAGAAATCTTAAATCAATTTAAGAAATGCAAAAGCATAAACTCTGCCTGGCAGGGAAGGAATTTATTTTTTGTTTAAAAGCAATTTTTTTCTCACTCCAGATTTTTCCAAATGACAAAAGATGCAATTTCTTGGTTTGGCGCCTGCAGCTTGGACGCTGCAAAGCTTAACTGTATAAAGCCATGCACACAGTAATATGACCCTTGACCTTAATTGTCTCTTATTAAGCATAAATCACTCAGTTATGTTTATTATGATGCAGAGATTACCCAGTGATAAAGGAACATGCTAGTTAATCCAATTCATAAGAACACTTGAGCTCAAAGGTTGAGATGTTGTCTGACTTTAATTTAACAAACTCTCAAGTTCTTTGACAACAGAGGCTGTTTGGCTGCTCAGGTGAAAGTAAAGAAAGCACTGTCTTATCTGAAGCTTAGAAAAGGTCAAATGCAACAACACACACAAAATGTTGAATGGGGAATGATTGAAGGAGTATTGGCTGATTATTGTCTTTAGATCTAGTCTAGCAATTGCAAAAAAATAATGCAACAAAGGGCAATTTTTTTTTTCATTTTCATTTTATTCGATTAGCATTTAAAATCCACCCACAACAAGTACATAATTGATTTTAAAATCATATGATGGATAAAGCTAATCAAAAAGGTATAGGCTGAAGCTCATGCTTATTTTGCCTACCTTTTTTACAAAACAACTTAGGCAAGGCAACTCTTTAATAACATGGTCTGAGTTACTCAATAAGTCTTCTGAAAAAAAGGGAGAAAAAAAAGTTAGTCTGACTCTAAGTCAAGCACTAACATACTAGATGTGTCGTTTTATATTATTTTATGACATAAACAGTAATTTAATTCAGATTCAACTAAGCTCCTCCAGCTTTAACAAAATGAAAATGAACAATGTAGCAATCGAAGCAGTTAAACATATTTGATGAAGCTGATGTACTGTGATTTTTGCATTATAACCACATGGTTAAATGGACTTGCTATAGATCAATTTGAATGGAAGATTCAGCTAAAAACACGTAATGTAATAGAATGTGAAATGATGTCCCCTGTCATTGTTATTTTAACTACATAAAAAAGGAATTTAATGTCAAATTTTATTTTAAAAGCTGTGAGAAAACCTTACATTTTAAAGTGGGTTGCTTTTTTTTCTTAGTGTTTATTTACTATGTTTGCATTTCAAAATTTCACAATCTGGGCTGGTTCTTTGAGAACAAACATCCTCTGCCTATCCACAAGCCAGACATGGAGAGCTAATCCCTGTGCAATCCAAACATTGCTCTTATCCTCGGGTCCTGGATTGCCAGAAAAAAAAAAGTGTAACAAAATACAGCTGTACTATTGACCAGAGGCAGACGCTGAAGCCATTCAATTTTCCAGGACACAGCACAGGAGCAGACACATCTACAAACAAGGAGCAAGTTGGCAGGTAGCAGGTGGCACTAAGCCTTTACAGAGCCCAGCTGAGCCATCTGATTGGCCAAAACTGCTTTCCCTTTAAGTGAGCCAAAAATGGATGATGTAATGGGCATTATAGAACCAGCAATGCTGTTTTTTTTCTTTATCTGAGGTACAGAGACATATGAGAGACAAGTGGCCTGTTCATCACTCACACCCACAGTGATGGTTATGTGCTTATGTAATAGTTATGTGCATCCAGATGTTTTTCACACTTTTTTGAAGAAAAAGGAAAGTTAGCTTGTTAGTTTGTGAATGCTTTAGCATGGACAGCTGTGACACTTCAGGCCTCCACCGAGTCTATGAATTAAAAGAAATACACACAATACAATAAATGCGACTGTGAAAACTATCAGAAACCCCAAAAAATTTTATTCTTATATCTGATCAAAATACTAAGTCTACTGTCAAAATATATTGACTCCGTTTTGCAGTTGACTGCAGAGTTCTTGAATATATAAATATATTTGAAATATGCAAAATACTGATTAGGTTTTAACTAAACTTTGTAGGGCTGTAATACTTTTTTATCATTCCTGGAGCAGAATTATATTGAATGTACTGAATGAATAACCTAAGAAATTTAATTTTATTTAAGAATCAGATATTTCTTACGTGCAAAAGTGCTTCTGTGTTTGCATAGCACATCAGCGTCATTTATATCTATACAACATGATGCTAACAGCCCACCTGTCACAGTGATTCATGCTAACAGCAGCAGCTGCACAAAAGCTTTTTTGTATGCAGACTGTGAAATCTCTGATTTGGCAACAGTCTCTACCATCACATTGATGTGATGATGCAATATCCCAACTGCTGTGAGCTTGAATATTTCCAGTACAGGCAGATATAATCTTTCAGGTCCTACTGAGAACATCAGAGTCTGATTATCATGTATCCCGATTTGTCCATCAGGAGTTTTCTCACTTCCCCATGTTTGTTGCCTTGTTGTTAACAAGCCTGAGGACTGAGACCGTGTCGACTGATGAACAGGTCACCAGAAGGGCGGTATGCTCAGGGAGATAAACAACGAAGAGCGGACACACACCCAAAGGCTCCTTTTTTCTCACCAGGAGAGTAGCTGACAGGTGAGGACTCAGTTGGCAGCTTGTGTCCGACTCTCGGTCCTGTCAGAGTAGCTGTGAAAGAGACAGACTTTAAAATAACCTCCAGCAAAACTTTGGTTCTACGAGACATTTATGGGATAATTTACATATTTTGCGCTAACTAGCATTCTTCTCCAATGGGAATAGGCACATAAAATTTATATTTTGTATTGAATTAAGTGTCTTGCACCAAACCCGATAAGAGCATCCAAAGAAATGATAAAGCCAAAGAAGAAACATAACTTAAATTATAGGAATAAAACATCTTGAAAATGTTATTTCCTAACTTACACAGTGTCATCTACTAATTTCGTCCTCACAGTGAAACACTGATGTGTTTCGAAGTATTTGAACAATGATAATGAGCAGATGTGTTAGTTTACATTTACTGTCTTCTCAAGAGGCAGAGTGAAAAAAGATTTAGTGGGATTAAAATCCTTTTTCACGGACCGTTGATCCAAAGCAAATGTTTGTGGCCAATGCTGAATGTCATTAACAAGTCAGTTCTTGTTTCTACAGATAGATTTATTGAACTTATTTTTTCCAGAATATTCCAACTGAGAAGCAAATTAACTAGTTTCATAACAGACACTGGCTGTGAAGTCCCATCATCACCTCTGTGGTAAAGATGTTACATTATCTCAGCCTCAACCAGGGCCACCCGTCTCCCAACATTATGTCCTTTCTAACAAATTGGTACCTTTACACACAAATAAAGACAAGGTTGACAAAGAAGACCTGAGGTGCATTAAGACATGACACAAACACACACAGAGAATTTTCTAATTTTTCGGTAAAAAGAAAAGAAAAGAAAAGAAAAGAAAGTGAAAAGCTAATGTTTCTTCATCATTGTGCTTCATGTGCGGTGTGCTGAAAGACAAACTGTAAACACTACATGGTGCAACGATGCATAATTAGCCCCCTGTTTACAGCACCAGACACATTAGAAACCCTGTAAAATGAGAGTGAAATGTGAAGGTGTAAAATCACTCATGTGTGAAATGTAGTTTTGAAAATGCCAAATAAAAATCAGAAGATAAATACATTCAAACTCTTAATTACACAGTGATGTTAGATGGTGTTTGTGTGTTATTGCTCAAAATGGTTTAATAAACAAAGGTGAGAAAAGCAGTGTGGAAACACACACTCCCACACACATCCCAGTCATTACTCACTGACCCTACATTCAGTGCTGTATTTAATGACAAAGCATCTTCGTGTTTTATTTGCTGAATACACATTTTCTGAAGTACAAGTAAACATTTAGAAATAAACCATATCCAGGTTACTCTCTAGCATTGTTGAATCTTCACAGAGCAGGTGATCAATTTCTACATTAGGGCAGGATTAATAGACAAAAGGGAATAAAGGTAACCATCCACCCATCTGTTCCTTACAGTGATTACCTTGTTTAGAGCCATGCAGAGCTAGAGTCTATCCCATGACGCACTGGAAAGGTTGCTGTCCATCACACCACAAACATAAACATAAACATACAAACGCATTTACACCCACAGGCAGCTAGGAAGTTTCGGTTTACATAAACTGCAAATCTTTGGACAGTGGAGGAAACGCACAGATGGAGGGAGAACATGCAAAGTCAGTCAGCCTGAAAGCTTAACGATGTTACAACAGACACATTGTTTGATTATAAACTGAATCACATTGTTCAGCCTGCCAGCAGCATCACTCAGTGGATGTAAGAGTATGTTGTTCAGCGAGTGCGGGAGACTATTGAGGTCATGGACAAGAAAAAAAGTCTAAGGAATAAGATTTTTTTAATCTTGCAATTAAAAAAAAAGTTAAAATTTCAAGAGAAAAGTCAAAAAGATCAAAAATACAGATTTTTTTCACTTTCAAAGTGTAAGATAAAAAGAAAACCCTCCTAATTTAAACTTTATTCTTGAAATTTCGACTTCTCTCTTGTATTATAACAGTAAATTACCCCTTTCCTTGGATTTTTTCTTTTTCCAATGACCCTAATACGCTTCCATACTGCCAGTGGATCACTTTAGTCAATGCCGTAAAATCTCGACAACTATTTGAATGACTGCTACATAAATAGTCCTTAGAGGATGAATCCTACTGACTCTGGTGATCCCTTGACTTTCCCCTGAGCACCACTATGATGTTGACATTTTTAGTTGGGGGTGAAATGTCTCAACATGCACTGGAATTTTCTATAGAAGGTCATGCTGCTGCATGATGAAGACACAACATTTCATGAGAAATGTGAGAAAGTTGCTCTTTAGTCATTGCAAAGTTGGCAGCAAAATCAATTGTTCAAACGAAATCGCTGGTATAAAAACTAAAGCTAAATAAAGCAGGCTGTACACAAATCACATCATTAATGGTTTTAATTTGACTCAACCACAAATCAAAGAGCCCACAGGATTGAGTCCAGATAAGATAAAACTAATCAAATTTTATTGTCAAGGTTGTATAGCAACCTGTCTGTTTGTAGTTCTGGGAAATTGTGATAAATCTCAATCCCACACCATTAACAAGCCTGCAGGACTCCTGAATCTATTATTAAGAATCCACTGATTGCGTAAGACTTATCAAATTGCAGTGAATGTGTTGTTCATTAAAAAGTCTTGTTCTGAGTCAGTCTTACTGGAGTTTACTGGCTCTCCAGAGTTGGAGAAAATAAATGGGTGCACAATTGAACATTGAAACAAAATGAGTATTGTTTTTCATATCTCCTATACTGTTTGCCAAACATTTCCAGTTTCTATTACCCAAGTCCCCATCTCTCTAACACACAAAGGCACACAGACTTGTGGACACACACACATTCACGCACTCTCATACACACACATACATGCACAAACACTATCACAGTGAAGTCTTGGACATTTAATCGACATTTCTTTAGAGCTTTGAGGTTTGCATTTGAGTCTTTAAACTTTTCATTTCTGATGTCTCTCTCCCTTTAAAAAACTCAAACTGGAAAGAACACATGGTGGATCACTGCTCTTACAAAGAAAGAGAGGAAAAAAATCCTTAAGCAATGAATAGGAAGTACACAGCCGTTACTTTAACTTATGGACCTTTAAGTCTATATATTCCATTTTAAGTCCATTCCCAGCATTTAAGTGATTGCTGTTTCTGAAAGAAAACAGGATCAGAGATGGAGAGCAACCTGCACGGTTGGGACATTGTTTCAGAAGTCTGATGTGAGCCACACACTCAATGCAGCATATCGAATAAACATTGTTACTCCTAATTTCTGTATTAAGAATCAATACATTTAGTGGCCACTTTATTATAAACCCTTATACAATCTGTTTCAAGTTGATACAAAAGTGCTGCCATAAATTCTATCTTTACCCAGCTGACAACTCTAATTTTTTGTTGACACTGTTGGAAAGGTGTAAAATCAGTTATATGTATAATCAACCCAAATACCAGATTTGTGTTGGCTTTCTGTAAATCATGGATATGATGAAACTATGTGGACATGGTGTGGTTAAGGTTAAGCCCATAGAACCCCACTTGTTTAGGATCAGGAGACGATCATGTGTCCGCTGAAAATACCTGGTTTTGTTGTCATAAACAAGGCTTGTTTAAAACTGTCAACCTTGTCAGGGTCTTGAACACTGGGCCGCCTCTTGGCAGCTGTTTTGCCAAGTGTTGCAAAATTTATAATGCCAACATTTTATTATTGCAGCTATGCTGGTCCGTTTCTGTTGAAAGCTATTTTTTACTAGACAAGTCTTAATTGAGAGGTGTTTCTAATCTGTTGTCCCTTTCTTCATATACAGCAGTATCAACAGCAAGTTAACAATACGGGCGTCACAAGATTGGACTGGATTTGATTGTACGAGCGTAGCTAATAAAATGAATCTATAATAAACTGGTTTTACAGGCAGTGGAAACACAGCTGCTTCTTGTGATTGTAAAATGAACGCAATGCCCCTTTAAATGAATAAAAAACTACTTTATTTTGCTGAATCACTACCCAATGATGTTTGATGTATGTAGTGTTTCTTTCAGTCAGGAGCAAACATCCTCCTCTTAGGGTTATCAAGCTGCTGTTGTCACAAACACATCCATCATTCCGTGTTTTTTCTCTGTTTGTGATGCCTCTGCGCACACCATCCATGCCAGTGTTTCATCTCCTATAACTGTTGTGAGATTCAAATCACTGTGTAAAATATGTGTGTAAAGAATCCCTTTAACCTGTTTGAGTTTCATCGTTCTTGTGCAGTTTTTGTGCATCAAAAGGACACGGAGGCATCTGTTGTCAATGATCCCTTCACTCACCATCTGCCCGGAACCAATTTGTTCTACCCATCACATTTTCAATCCGCTCTCCAGCTTCACTGTAATCCAGCTTGATGCTGCTATACCTGCTCTCTTTCTGCTTCCCTTTAATATTGCAGGAGTGTTTGCTAAAGGCATCTGAGCGACAGTCAAGGTCACACAGTGGCATTTCAGAAATTTCTTTAAAAGTTTCCAATCAGACAAGGAGTAGCAGGTACAACGCATTATATCTCAAATAATTTTTATATAATGTGTCAGGCTCATGTGATGGAAAACCTAAAAAGAGGAGCGAGGAAATTCTCACTTTTTAGTTGTTCCCCTGCAGTTACCATTACCATTAGATTACATATGTATATCTGCTATTTGTTTATGAGCTGCTGTGTTGAAATGGAGGTAAATTTTTGTGTCATTCATTTTTAGTTAATGACACGAGTGCCAGTAATTTAAATACTCTTTCACTGAATGTACTAGTTTTGATGTTGAGGACATACCGTATGTGCTTGTTTGTTACTGAATGTGGAGTAATGCATTGGTGCAGCATAAACTAATGCAGTCAAACTTGGTATTTTCTCACACTGGTTAGTCAAAACAAACCCACTTCCAACAGACTTCCAGATAACATGGAAACACAACTTGGTGCAGTAGGAGCATGTGGAAACAGTCCCAAGAGACTGAAATGAGCCCCTGTGGAAAACCAAATAACTTTGATCTGGACAAAAGCCGGAAATTCATTTTTTCAAAGCAGTAGGTTTATATAGCTCTCAAGGGGATGAGCAAGTTTTACCGAAATACTGCACTGAACCACTTGTGTGACTATCTATTATTTGAACTGGAAATGGAAGTTGCGTGTTTTTATTTCACTGTGATCTTCCTATGAGCTGATCTGGGATGTGTCCTCACAAAAAGGGAAAAACAATCTTTTTTTCTTCACATCAATTACATGATGAAAAAGAAAAAAAATGTTAGTGGCTGACTGCTGGCTTTCTATGAAGAACTCATACAGTAAAATAAAAAAACTGTAGTTTTATAAATCATAAATCGCTAGAATTTGTAGATGCACATGGTTACATTTTAGGTATCATTGTTCAGCAGTGTACGTCACGGTGATGTCTGACTGTACAAAACTTTAGCGGCTTGGGGAAGATGAAGACAGTATGATACATGTATGACACAGCTGGTAGCAGAACAGTGTTCAAGACCAAATAGAGGTCAGCAGTTTCAAGGTCATATAAGTGACAGTTGGGACATTTTACAGCCATTTTTGAAGTAACAAAAAACATTTGTTTCTACCTGAGACAAAATGTTATTTTCCAACTGTAACTGCAACAAAACCAGATGCTTTAAGAAAAAGCATACATATTTTTTTAAAAAAAGAAAACATACGCAAACCTTTATCCCTCTGTGAACAAATCCACTATGCAAAACCCACATCAAGATTTAATAAATTCATGACAAGGAAAATATATATATAAACAAAAATTTTTAAGAATTTGATTTGTGTGTATATTAATATAAGTATATAAACATATGCATTTTACAAGGCAAGGACACAGAACATTTATTGCAAACAAAAGGGTACAGACCCATGTGGAGACAGCACACATACAAAAATGATGGATTATACAAAGTATCTTGTATGTTGATAAATTAGTAAGTTCTCAGTTTCCTCTCTGTTAAAGGGCTTCATGGTAATGTGAGACAGATGTTGATTCAGTTTTTCGTGAGAACAGTGATGACGGTGTAGTAAAAAGAATTAAGAGAATCCTTTGAGTTCACAAGAGGACAAAGTTGTTCAAGAACGCTATAAATATAGGAAGTACTTGTTTGGTTTGGTACTTAAAAGATCGCCTCAGCTTTGCAAAAATACGTGAGCGACTTCTTTTTAAGTCCACAGTAGTGATTAGTCCTCTGAATTGGAAATAAACTAACACCTCACTCTTTGCCTACTACAACCTGTGTCTAAGAAGGTTTGTAGTGTGTCCAAAACAAACTAAACATAGTACTCAGCCTTCTTGGAAGCTGTTCAAGGGGCCTTCTCTTCGTAATGCAAAAATAAGTAAATAAATAAATAAATACAAAAATTAATTAATTAATAAATTAAACAAGCACAGAAAACAGCACAAAAGTGTCAAGGTCAAGTATATTTATTTTACTCTGCTTTTCTTTGTTTTCCTGTGTTTTTTTTGCTCCTCCATTGTTTTCCTGTCTGCCCTCAGTTTTAATTTTGTTTGTATGTGTCTGGAGTTGGCTGACCTACTTCCAGTGATAACCTGGACAGCTGCTTCCCATCAGCTAATCAATAACCAGCATTTTATCTACCCTGCTGAGCTCTCCAGGTACTACCAGATTGTCTTGGCTTCCACTGGTTACAGCGCTTTGGCCGGGTCGTTTTTCAAGTAAGATTTGTTTGCTTCCATGTGTTTCCATGTGCTTTGTTAATTCCTTGCTTGCGTCTGACTCAGGTTCATCTGTGGGTTCTTTCACACCTGGCTACCCTGCCATGCTCAGCTGTCTCCACCAGCTACAGCTGAAGACCTGCTTCACCTTGTCTGCCCGCTCCACTTTTCCACCAGCTCCATTACCTCCAGCAGTGGATTTTAACTTTGCTTATCTTAAGAATTCCTTCATAATAATAGTAATAAAAACATGTTCAGCATGGTTCTTTTTACTGTCTCTTGGGTCATTTAGACTAATTACAATACAGAACATGCCCATTACATTAGCAGTGAAGTATATGGTATATGGTATTCATCAGTTGTGCAACACTGACTGAGAAAGCTAAGTTTTCCTGCTCTCAGAGCAGTGTAAGCAGTGCTTACATGTACTATGATGCATTGTGGGTGAGCTTCTAATACTCACTATACAAAGTTAAAGCAAAGGGAAACACTGGTGTCAGAGCAACAAGAGTTTTCGTCATCTTAAGTCAGTGTATCAAGAATTGAGAAATTTACTGCTTCAATAACCTGCATTTTACTTAAATGGTGAATAGAAAGCCACATGAAATGCAGCATTTTTTCCCCTTAAAGTTTGACCTTTATTCCTTTGTCTAACCCTAGAGTCAACATAAATAATTTCACTTACTTCAAACTTGTTAGTATAATTTTACAACAGCCTTAGAAAGCTTCAACATGTTTGAAGGGTTAGAATTTCAATGTGACTTTGAAGTGACTTTAAATTTTGCTGAATTTACCAATCAAGATTCATCATGGCATGCACTATGTAACAGAGCCCTGGAGTGGCCGTAGAAAAAAATCTGTGTTTCACTGATTTCACGGTCGTGTTTCACTATGTCTTGCATTCAAATGCCTCTTTACACTGAAAAGTTAACCTTAACGTTGTGCTCGACTGCTTTAATATTCACTCTTGCAACTAAAGAAACAAGACACATACCATGATTAAATTGGGTTGAACGGCAAGAACACCAGGTCCAGTTATTGCAGATACTGCATGTTTTAGTTTCATCTCATTTTCGGTTGTATCCTGTGGGCCAGCAAATGAAGCGCACGTGATATGTGGCTCATCCAAACACTAAATTGGCTAAACAATCCCCTCTTACAAAGAGCTGGAGAGGGTTGATGAGGAGCTGCACGTTCTCCCCCTAAATTATCATGCCTCAACAGCCACCACACAGATTCGACACAATTGACCTCAGTGCAGCTGGGAAACTTTCAACAAAACAGGTGTTTAGATAAAGCAAAGATTTTAAACAGGCAGTCTTACTTATTTCACTTTTGACAAAAAAGATACTGGGTTTGTTTGTGTTTGTTGTCTCACATGCATGCTTTAATTGATAAATTTTGTCTTCAGCTGGATAAGCAAATCTTTAGATTTCATTACACAGTGACATTGTTGACTGATTAAGTTTAGTCTCTGTTTTACTCAATTCTCTTTATCTCCTATCAGGTTGAAGAAGTACTGGGTATTCTTTATGCGAGTCAAAATACCAATATACTAATGTACAAACACAAATTTCGACAAAGGGTTAGGGTTAGGGTTTTACACCTTGTCTAAATTTCCCACATTATTCTGACCTTTGTAGATATACTTCATTTGCTTGCATTACATATTCTCCTCTCTTGTTGTAAAAAGTACATTTTTAATACTTGATAATATTAATACCCAGAACAGCACCAGAAGGGGCCATAGGCGTATCTCTGTTCTATGTAGCAATATGCTATATTTGTGGAAAAATAATAAAAATTTGAAAGTTACAAGAACAGCCCAACTAGACTCTATTTTTTATAAGGGCAATAACTGATTTATTTTTTTAAATCTTACTTTGTAAAATCAGTAGCTGACAAGAAAGCTGACAAATTAATGTGGTGATGTAAAAGGTTTATTATTTTTCTCTGAAATTTTGTTGAGTAGAAGAAGAAGAAGAAAATAGCTTACTGTAACATGAAAAAACCCTGTACTTTTCACCACTTAAAATTCATACTATACAAACATATGATGTACAGTGCACAGTAACAGCCTACGAACATCTGGATTAGTATTTAAAACCAAAACAAAGGAGTCTTGTTTCAAATAGATAATTCTGATGTTTCTATCGTAATTTGTGCCTCCTTTATGCAGATACTTTGGATAGGTACAGTCTCTGAGAAAACAACCGTTTTATTTCAACATGTGGAACGATGTAAATGAGTAAAACAGCTGAATGTTAATGCAAATGCATGCAAAGTTATGAGGCTATAACACAGTGAGAGTAATAACATTGCCTCACCCGTTTCAGTATTTACAAAGTTACTGTGCCTCCATTTGCATGAAGATCACATTAGCCTTTCGTCCAATGAAGCTGCCCTGCACTCAGCACTGACAAAGACTTTAATGTCAATCATAGATGATGTGGGCAGTAAATAAATACTGAACAGTGACCTCAGCTCTTTTATGCATGTGTATGAGAGCGTCACTGCTCTCAGTCTGGTGACGTAATATTATGCAGAAACAATGAACACTGAAACTTCTTCATTTTAAAATGTAGTGCATGACTGGAAAAAAATGAGTTTGTTCCTAAACTGGTAAATATATCAATGGATCTTTTGGCTCCAACAGTCTAATATGAGGTTAGTTAAAGATGTATAGTTCGAGGAGAAATGAAAAACAAGTCAGTCCCTCAGTGAGTCTCTTTCAGCCTGAGTTCTCACGCTGCCTGCCTGCACCTGTTGGCCCACTTATGGCGGCACAAACTGAAGCTGACAGTCTGCAGCTGACTTTGGCCTTGGTCCGAATAGTTCTCACCTTGATCCATCTTAAAAAATTCCAGATATCGTGTGACACTGTATGGACACCCCTGTTTCTGTGGTAAAGTTTCACACACTGAGCTACACACCACTGACAGCCATAGTGAACAACAGTGAGAAAAATTAAACTGTAAAAAATAATCAGGGATTAAATAGAAAAAAATTACCTTTTTTTTATTAACTAAGCATAAATGTACTAGTTTTTTTTTAAATTTCAAAATAGTTTTTAATTGAGTGATGAGTTGGAGTTAAATCAACTCAATAAATAAGTGACCGAAGAAACCTGATGCATTTATCATTAGACTTTCAATGGTGCATTGTCTGAAAGTTAAAAGTCTCCTGAGAACACTTTTTATATTGAAAAAATTACAGAAACTTGCTTTGTGTCTTTAATACATTTTAAGATCAGTCATGGAGGATTTTTTCACAGCAATGAAAATATTTGAGCTCCTACAAGGGTTCGATACTATATTCAGTATCCGCATGTTAGTCCAAGTTTAGACATATTGGAAGTAGATTCACATATTGTCTTTGTAGACATGTTGGAACAACGTAGCTGTAAAAGGAGTTTTAAATCATTTGTGTGAAACTCAAAGTTTATCAGCATGACTGAACAAGTAAGGATTCAACTAAATATCTTGTAGTTACTGAGTATGTTTTTTCAAGTTAAGTTTACTCAAAGCTTGGTTTTACAAAAAAAGACTTAAAAGAAGTCTGTGAACTTATAATGTAACATAAGTTCAGTTAACTCACGCTCATAAGGCACTTTCCGTGTTATCTTACACTTGTAAGCTAATCATTAATATTTACAGCATCAAGAGGAGGTTTGTTGTCGGTGTGTCGTGTGTGTGTTTGTGTGTAAGAGACTAAAAAAGAGGATTTGGTATTTCTGGATATCACTGATAAAAACATTCTTTGTGTCACTGAGTGAGGCATTGAGGAGAAGGCTCTGTAAGAAATTACAGATGGTCAGCAGGCTCCATGAATCACACAAAAATCTGGCTCATGTGTCATTAATATTAGGTTATTCCAGTAAAGATAAGACCTTACGAGTTTGTGAAGGTAATGACTGAGCAAAGTTTGTTGTTGTATCCAAAAGTGTCTAGCATTTGACGTCAATCCTGTGTGGGGTTCTGGTTCAACTCAAACCCAGAAACTATGAAATCCCTTTTTTTCAGTCAGGCTAAGCTTACTGTTGGAAAAATAAGCCAGAGACCCCCCCCCCCCCAGCCTCGACCCCCAACTATGTGTAAAATATCTATGACGTTCCTCCTCAGAGCCTAACTAAACCACGCCTACTTCTACAAAACACTGTAACAGACTTTAACCACAAACATCTGGTTTTTTAATCACAGCTGAAACCCCTACTAAGTGAATGAAAAGTATAGTAAGATACAAGACATGAAATTGCATAAAGAAAAGAACATACACTTTTAAAAACCAATACATGACAAGTAAAAGGAGAGCAGATGAATGAGTTCTTATGAGCCTATGAAGTAGTTTATCATTGATTCATCCAATTTGTGCCCTTTTGATATTTAAAAGTATGGGTCCAGCTAACAGAATTGCATTCTTATTTCTTAAAGCTGAAATATTTAAGGCACCTCATCATTATTCCTGAATTCTTTCCAGCTCAGGAATGAATTGTGGAATGTACTTATCAGCAAGAGGTTGCTAAAATCTAGGAAAGTATTTGGTGTGTTTGGCTCATTGTGGCCATGAGTTGATGGTCCTTGGTTTAGACTTTAATGGCCTCATCAGGGGTGATGGAAATGAACGTCTAGGCTTGAAAGTTATTGAGGAGTAAAGGCATTAATAACCGAGGACAGAGATGGACACAAATCAGTCTAAGGGGAAAGACCTTGTGAGAGACAGAGATCTATGTGTAGTCGCCTTTGTGTGGTCCTTTATTTTTGTCACTCCGACTGGAGATAATGGTTACCTTGTATGAGGTGTGTGCATTCAAAAACAGCTGTCCCACTGCAATCAAACACAGTGAGCTTAAGGCACCATATGTAACTGCATGTAATGCAATTACATGCTTTCCTGCAACCTGTTTTATGAGTCTCATTTGCATCTATATAGATTCGTTTGCGTGCATGTGTGGTGCAGCTGAGTCCTGCTGTTTTTCATGGATATCATGCTGATGCAGACCTGTATTGTTTTATTGCTCCCTCTGACACATAGCGTGTGGCCATTTTGTCTCAATCCAGCTTTCTACAGTGTCTGTGCATCCTCTCCAGAGTGACAAAGCTTCACAGGCTTGGACTTTTAAATCACTCTTTATTTCAACCTGCAGTGATACTAAGGAAAAATCCTCTGTAACAAAGGTATTTATAGCCAAATTTTTCTGATTGTCATTACAGTAAAATATCTAATATGTATCTTTGACACATGCCATAAGATGCACCTGTCAACTGAATAATAATTATATTCTCCTTCTCAGGAATCAAGTGTATCCACTCCCACAGAGGGCGAGCTTTCAGTCACACATGTGACTGCGCACAAAGAGCATAACGCTGTTTTTAGCAATGATTCAAACTCCAAGGGTTGATGTTTTTGTGTCTAAATTAGGATTATTTTATGAGAAACAAGCACCAAGAAAAAAAATTTGCTGTCTTGAACCAATTAAATCATGTCCAAATAAAGAAGGATAAATCCTGATGGCGCAATTAGGCTTATCAAAATGACTCACAATACGGGTCTAATTCTGGTTTATTTTTCCGACCTTTGACACACGCCTGACGCGCGTTGGCAACCTGCTTGTGACTCATTCAGTACTCCGGGTTCGTCCCGTCCCTCCGCCAGCGGGACTGCAGGGGCCACTTCATTCTCGGAATCACCGTCTTGGGACCGTATGGAGACTAAGTTCTGCGTCTGGCGTGCAGCTCGATGTCCTGGACCGGATCCTAAAATCACCCAGAGCAACAGACACTACCTCTGCCCCAGCGAGGACATAAAATATGCGAAACCTAAGTCAGGGTGTCTCAGTCGGTGCCCACAAACTCAAACAGGGAACTCCCTCGACGTGTTCTTTTCTCCGCTGAGCGCGCACTCCTCCAGCATCCGCGAACATGCCTTCGGGTCTGCCTGCCTCGAAAGCCCTCTACATCGGGATGGAGGTGGTGATCGCCCTGTCTTCGGTCATCGGTAACGTCATGGTGGTCTGGGCTGTGCGTATTAACCGGTCACTGAGAGACACCACGTTTTGTTTCATCGTCTCCCTGGCCTTGGCTGACATTGCGGTCGGGGCTCTTGTTATCCCCCTCGCCATAACCATCAGCATTGGACTCCAGACTCACTTCTACAGTTGCTTGTTGGTCGCCTGCACGGTGCTCGTCCTCACTCAAAGTTCAATCCTGGCGCTGCTGGCCATCGCCATTGACCGCTATCTGCGAGTGAAAATACCCATGAGGTAGGCATAAAGGTGAATCCTTCTAGTTTTCAATACCTTGTCTTATTTACAGAAGCCTTTGTGTAGGTGCTTGGACCAAGGGCATGAACGGAGCGGTCGATACACCGTCAGGCAGGTTCCCCGTTCAGGCTCCAACCATAATATGCAATGTAAAGGTGTGTCTTATCATGTTAATAGGTCTAAATTAATCTTTGGTCACTTAATGTAAGGATACATCAGTCTTCTATGTTACATTTGTGATGTCTCTGCTGAGAATCACAGTGCGTCAGTGATTTCGCGACTGATGTGGGGGGCTGTGCCAACTTATTTGGACCATGTTTTTAATGTAAGTTCAAATTAAATGTTGGCCCCTTATTCATTTTTAAACACTTTTTCAATCACTTGAGTGCAGACCACAGATATTTTATGCCAAAGCTGTAAACTGAAACAAATTACCATCAAAAAGGGGCAAATAGAGGAAAAATGGCCCTCTCTCAAATAATTAACACAAACATAAATGTCACTCTGCTGCAGATACCAACCTAAGTTTTCATTAATTGTGAAAATTTTTTCAAAGTATAATTACAGGCCATATGTTTTTGGATGATTTTTAGAAGACTGAACATGCATTTCAGCTGCAGACATATTTGTGCAAGACATAGAAGTTGTCCACTGTTATAGACAGATGAAAAGAGATGATCTTGGTAAATTTTTTTTTTACATATTTAAGATTCATATTGGGATGCTTAAGGTAAAAGGAAGGTCAAGACCAATTTGCCACTTTTAAAGCTGTTGAATTTCACATCTGTGTGGAGTCAAGCTATTCTCAGCTGGAGCTTAACATGTACAAGAAGCATGTGGAAGTCATACATTTTCTTCCTTCCTCTTTCCTTCTTATTTAGTTTGCTAATAACTAACCTAATAATTAACAACCTTTGGCTATGTGTTGCCTCACCCATCGTTGTGCTTAAAACTCTAGTTTCCACTTGAAGTTGGCTCATTTAACAAGAAGCTTGATGAGTCTGGCAGAGGATGCATGATTGGTCAATAGGCTCATGGTGGCTGGTTGATGGATTGCATAATTTCTCAAGCTGGCAAAGAGCACACAGTGTCATGCACACACTGTCATTTAGAGGACATTTACACAGCTTTCAGTGACACTATCAGTAAAAAAGTATATATTATCTCAAAATTATAGGCTGTAGTGTTGTTTATCAGTAAGCTGCAGGGTTTCTTTCATCACGCAGTGGTCTGCTTGTACTGGATGCAGTGACAGTACAAGGTAATGGATGGGAAATATCTGCAACCATTGAATCCTGTTAAGCTTAAATCATGTTCTGTATTCAGGCGTAAAGTATTTTTCCTCTCGATTGGAATCAACTGCAGAAGAAGTGGTCAGGTGCTTTATCACAAAGAAAAAAAACTAAAACAGAACTATAGAGACACATAATTGAGAAAATTTACTTCCATTACAGTGCAGATGCATTTGTCTAGATACATCTGTTACATCTGGACAAGTTCCGCTTTAAACACCAGTAGTGTTTTACTGTCTTGTAGTAAGTGATAATGTGAGCCAGAAATTGACCCCTCGTCCCTTAAACCGCCCCTGAAACTCTACAGGGACGCAGTTTAACAGGCACTGATTGCTTTTTATAGCGGAGGTGGTATGGAAGCCCATTACCATGATACGGATGGTGTGTCTGAGTATAGCTTGTGCTTAGCTGAAGGATTGGATTTGCAGGTAGAGTTGCAAGCAGAGGTAGATGGAGGACAGTCAAACACTGAGAGAACTTTTTTGGCAGATGGAAAGCAGATCTTTATGCACAACGACAGCTGAGCTTTCAAAGCAGCTGTACAGAGAATTGAGATAAAAACTGTCATCACATGAGGGAAAACCTACTCCAGACAGTCACTTTAAACTTTCTTTAAAATTCATTTATTTGTCCTGGGTTGCGACTTCCTCAACCTGGCTGCACTCCTGAGTGTGTGAGAGACAGCAAGTGAAAAGCAGGAACAACAGAGAGATATCAAATGAGAGAAAAAGAAAAGTATGTCAGCTTGGCACACGTCTCAGTGTGTGTTTATGTGTTTGCATCAGCGTTAGTGAGTTTAGCCAGAGACCAGTCATGATAAGATTAGAGAAATAAATGCATGATACTTCACATGTGAAGGAGAGTGAATGAGCCTCTGGAATGATGTACTCATGCTGTTTGACTGATTGAGTCAGCACTTATGCTTTAGAAACAAAAAATCAACAGTAAGCCACAGGAATCTTTCATGTCCTCTCAATGACTAACTCATGGACCTGTGGAACAGCAGACTTTTGTGTGGGGGAAACATGACTAGTGACGTATTATAAAAAATACCAAAGAATTGCAGACTGTTATGTCAGGCTACTCCCACAGTTTTTCCTGCTTTTTAGCAGATGGCTAAGCTTGTGTCTCTCTTATCTTTTAGATGTTTCTAAGAACACAGCACTGACTGCTTCCATAAAAAAAATGATTAAATAGAAACTACTACTACTAGAGCCTGATTGGCTCTGTTGTGACCAGAAAACTTTAAAATTCTCATAGCAAATGTTAGCTAGATATTGCTCTATAGCAGATAATACAAAGCCAGTTCATTGACTTTTTGACCTCTCTCGATTTGCTGTTTTAACATTACCATTATGCTTTGATTGTCACTTATAGCAACAGTGGATATGGTTTACAAATTCATATAATATTGCTTCTCAAGTGACAGTTAATCCCCAAATCTAAGTCATATTTTCCTTTTACCTGTAGTGATATGTATGTATCAAGAGGAAATATATGTCTATATCAATTATATATACATATTATTTCTACTTTTAGAAACATGTATTTTGATTTTTGGGTTAAGTGAACCTTTAAGTGTTGAAAAAACTCTGTTAGATAATCTACAAAAGTAACTTTACAAGCTTCAGAGAGGGAGTATGTGTTGTAACATTTTTGCAATTACAAAAATTTTTCAGGATTCAAAAACAAAATGTTTCTCTATTATTTAAGATTTAAAATGAATATGAAGCACATGGACATTTGTAGACTGCATTATGACATTCAAATTGCAAAAATAACATTAAAAAAAAATAAAACATGTCTGTCCACAGTATGAATTTGCTCTGAACCACTTTATCTTTCCCTTGTTGCTATAGCTACAAGCGTGTGGTGACCCCTCGGCGAGCTGGCACGGCCGTGTTATTATGTTGGCTGGTATCCATCATAGTGGGCCTCACGCCCATGTTGGGCTGGAATAACCTGCAGACTCTGCGTGACAATGGCTCCCTGATCACTGATGACCTTTTGGTGATTTGTGAGTTTGAGACAGTCAT
This sequence comes from Acanthurus tractus, assembly GCA_029783725.1. NCBI lineage: Eukaryota > Metazoa > Chordata > Actinopteri > Acanthuriformes > Acanthuridae > Acanthurus > Acanthurus tractus. Next base: position 17,278,990 of record JAQNCA010000014.1, read on the forward strand.
CAGCATGGACTACATGGTCTACTTCAGCTTCTTCGGCTGGGTCCTGCCCCCTCTGCTCCTAATGCTTGTCATCTACATCGAGATTTTCTACATGATCCACAAACAACTCAACAAGAAGGTTAGTGACTTCCTCTGTTCATGTAGGTCAAATTTGAACACCTTGTTTGATTATGCAGTAATCAAAAGTAATTAAAAATTGATAATAACTAAATAGACTATAGCAATATTTATACGCTGATGATGATCTCCTTTATCTCTCTGTAGGTGACAGCTAGCCACACAGACCCCAGCCGTTACTTTGGCAAGGAGCTCAAGCTGGCCAAGTCGCTCGCTCTTGTTCTTTTCCTCTTCGCAGTCAGCTGGCTCCCTCTTCACATCCTCAACTGCATCACCCTCTTTTGCCCTGCCTGTGATAAGCCAGTGTTCCTCATTTACATCGCCATCATCCTCACCCATGGCAACTCAGCCGTCAACCCAATCGTTTACGCTTTTCGCATCAAGAAATTCCGCACAACGTTCCGTAAAATCTGGAAACAGTATATGCTTTGTCAGGATCCAGTCGGGCGGCTTCCTCAAAGAGGGAGCCAGAGAGGACAAAGTCATGAGAGGAGGCTGAGGCAGAATGATGATGATGATGATGATGTGTGACCTTTGGCAGCTAATTGGATTGCTGTGTAACTGTTAAGTTTCACTCCACTGGTTCACTGAACGGAAAAAACTCCTTATTTTCATGCTCAAGGGACTACAGGTCAAACGGCCTTAATGGCATCGCAGGATGTCAGAGGGATAAGAGAGATGAGGAAGACAGGATGACAAATCAGCATGGAGACAGGATTTACTCCCTAAATCAGACTTTGATCTAAGTTAAGACTGATCGCTTATTTCTCCACTGGCTGACAAAGTGGTGATGATGTCGTATGGGGTAAGGGGCTTCTCATCAGTTTCCACACCAACCTGTTGAACTTGAATAAATAAGTGTATATCTGTAGCACATGCGGTACAATAGTAGTATATGTTGTATTGTATTTTGGACCTGAGCAAAAAGTCATGGCCTTTTTCATGTTGATAAATTCAAATACTTCAGCATTGTATTACATTCTACATTTATATGCTTGGTTCTGAGGCCTTAAAGACAGTAACTGTAACGAAGAGGAACTTAGACACTGTGGTATAAAGATCTGGTACACAAGAGGTTGGAAGCAGGAAGTTTGCGCAACAAGCTTGGTGCTTTGAGACATGCCAGGATGCAGGATTTTTTTAGATAAATTTATTACTAACTCATGTAGAATTGGGCTTATGGCAGGATGTGTGGCACACATCCACAATCCAGGGTTAAAGATTTTGACAATCTTAAGCATATTTGACTGACTGTAGCTAAAAAAACAACAATAATTCT
>JAQNCA010000014.1:17280485-17290678 GCA_029783725.1 Acanthurus tractus
CCACAATCCAGGGTTAAAGATTTTGACAATCTTAAGCATATTTGACTGACTGTAGCTAAAAAAACAACAATAATTCTTGAAGTAAAATTACTTGATGCTCCTTATTAAATAAGGACAATGATAAAAACAACAGTGTCATCAGTATAGCTGTGGTTTGACCAGTTTTCTTTAGCACAGGACTAAAAGACTAAAGAATGTTGGGGCTCTTCCATCAAATAAGCTTCATTTTATGTAGGTAATTAAACATTTTAACTCATTAATGTACCTCTACTGTACAGGTTTCAGCACACCCTCCACTTACAAATACATTCAGTTGTGATTTCAATTGAATATCTCTGAATATACGATCTCTCCCGATTAATTCTGATTTAGCATCTTCTTATCATCCCTATCATTTTTGTAACAGGGCAGACTGATAGCAACATTATGTTAATGCTGGATAAAGACAGTCTATTGTTGAATCTCATAATCCAGTTTGTCAAATATGGATGACTTTGGGAGAGAGGGTCCATGCACTATTTTTGATGAGGCTCAACATTCATACTGTTGTAGATATGTTGCATTGAAGTGGTGAGTGTTTCCTTTTAAAATGAGTAAGATTTATCATAAAAGATAGATGATGAAATGAGACTGCTGACGCCTAAATTATGTACCTAATGTATCTAATGTATGTATAAATGTACATGGAGGCTACTGTCTACTGTATCAATTTCACCTCAGCAAACAGCTGTTTATCTCTGACACGTCATCTCTCTCCAAAATCACCCTCCAAACATCTCATTAGAATTTTTCCTTATGACACAGACAAATAGAGGCAGGATAGTAAGCAAAAGAGTAACAGCATATGGTGATCCCTGATTTAAATTTATAATGCTGTTTATATCTGAAGAGTCAAAAAAGCAAGTCAACTGGACTGTGTTAGGTTTGTTGGGAAGACGTTTCACTTCTCATCACCTGGATGAATGAGAATCTACACAGATACAATGCTGTTTATACATGAGCAGGTGGAAGCACCAAAATCCACACCCACTTTTCCCCATGTTTCTCTGTATCAAGGCTAAAGCCAACAGTGGTGGAAGCCCATTTTTTTTCTGTACACACATCCATCAGCAAGAGGGCTCATGTGCGAATTAGTGAGCAGGTTAAAAGGGTGAAGTGGGGTGAAAGGATTGCTCTGTTTACAAGGGAACCAGAAGGTGAGAGTGCAGCTGAGTAACTCAAGAGTTAACGCATCTGCAGAGGTCAACATCAAGGCTGACCTGATGCTTTCCCATTGAATGAAGAGACCTGTTAATGTGACCCTGTTGATTTCTGTCTAAACCTGCTGTGGTAGAGTGTTATAACATGTACAGTATACACACATATCTGTATGTCTCCATTAGACAAGAGTATTCACTGTATTTCATATGCGGCTCAATATTTCCATTTGACTTTTTAAATTCTATGCTCATGTGAAATGCTCTTAAGCCCCTGTGTAGAATGTGTAGAATTTGATATTATTCAAGATATGTACACAATTCTATAGCATATTTGGAAATATATTACAATGGCATTTTGTTTGTAGAAGAAATTGACAATCCAGAGGTAAATTAGTGCAAAGTTTCAGTCTGTTCATTAATTCTTGATCCTCGGGTTGTGCCGTGGGGATGGAGATGCAGGAATCATGTGCACATACGTCTAAAACACTGTCTTTTTTGTTACTACCACTGGGGGGAGCCAAACGTTGATGTTACAATTTTTTCATGTAGTTGCTTTAAGTTTTTATTTGTTTACTTTTGTGACAAACTAAACATAATTTGTGCAATATTATTATATTAACAATATATAAAAAAAATCTGTATTAAACTGTTTATCAAATGTAAGTGCTGGAGGCTTAAAGCAGTATGTGCTTATATGGTGAGCTGCTTTGTCAATCTCCGATTATGAAGGAGTATATAAATCAACAGGTCAACAGATGGAGTCAAAACACAAAAGGCAGACTTTTAATGCCAGATGAGTATGTTCATTGTGTCAAATGGTCATTACTGCTTTGCTGCTGGAAATGCACTTTTCCATCAAAACGCAAGAGGAAAAAATAAAGTTTCTTGCACCTACACAATGTCATTTCTCATAAAAAGCCTACCACTTTCTCTGTCATATAACACATTCAAACATATAAATTAAGTTTGTTTATGTCGTTAAGTTTGTTTATGTCGTTTGAATTCAAAAGTTTTAAACAAGTACAAGATATACAAACACAAGTCAGCGGCCATTATTGAAAACTTTCCCATTTGGTTTCTATAAATTGAAATCTAAGGGATTTTTTTCAATAAAAGTTTTTTAAAACTAAATTTTCATTTCATTGAAAGGAAGTATGGGGTAAAACTTATAATGAATAGACCTTTTTTTCATATTGGTCATTTTAACTTGAACTAACAGGCATCACTGATAACATCATTTATTCTTACATCATTTTCCACTCGTGAATTTTCCGGCTATGATAGGTCAGAATGTCTGCTTTAGAAAGGCACAAGAATCTCATTCACCCCTCCACATAAAGGCATGAGGGTGCTCTAAATCCTGCAAAATGTGAAAGGTTCAGGTTTATACAACAAAAAGCTGAGGAGCAATTGATAATGTGTATAAGACATTGGTGTTTGTACTTCCAAATGAAGCCTCATTGTAACAGTACTTTAAAATGGAAATGCATGCTTAAAGGCATGCACAGTATTTTGATTCCAGCTTTTGCTGATTAATTTTTCTTCTCAGCCTGTATAGCCTTTAGCTGTGGATCTGCCTGCCAGCTGCTTTCACATGTGGAGGCTTCATGACTCCCCTGTCACTGGTGTAGACTTCCAGCAGCACAGAGACAGGTGTTACTGTGCAAACAACTCGACTTTAGGAGTAGATGTGATCTGCAAGGCCAAGAATGCAATGGTTGTATAATAATACTTCAAATCAAATAAATACAAGACAAGCTTATTTTACGTCAATTCATTGCTCTGTGAAAAGGGTATTAGGTGTGTGTGTTGTGTCAAGACTGTCGGCAAGAATTTCTCATATTTACGAGCACCCTTGACTTTTCACCTTTCTCACAGGGGTGAAAATCTACAGTCAGATGCCATCTCATCCCAGTGTGAACTGCAGCCACAGAGCTGCAGGCTCTGTGATCACATCAACAGAGAAAAACTCTGCAAAAGGAAGAGAAAGTTGCAAACGCTACACAAAATTTGGTGTGGGCTGGTTTGGTTCTTGTTTTTCTCCATTACATTCAGAAACTGACCAATCCATGTGTGCTGTGTTTGGCTGATTTCAGCACGAGTGACATAGTTCACACTGGCATTCAGTGATTTAAAGTGCTCAGTGCTGCACTCTACTGGTGTAAACAAATTAGGTAATTCAGGGGTGTTAAGTGATATGGAAATGAACCACACATACATTGTTAGATTAAAACATTAGATCTGCTTACTGCAATTCTGAGAGTGTGTTCTTTCTTGAAAATCAGTCATATAGAAGTTGTAAGTTTTGCCTGTTGCCTGTACAGTAAATGCGACGCTCATAGTATTCACGGTGATGACCAGTTGTAGTGTGTGGACACTCTCAAAGAAAAAACACACGGATAGAACTGATTTTGTACCTTTCTGATTGCCTGCTGAATGAAGAATACAGCTGTACAGTAAATATAGTGCTAAAAAAGTCTCTCTTTTGTCTAATATAAAACCACTAAGCTGCATTTTATCTCCAAGATAGAGATTTTTGCAAAATTGGTCAAATTGAACACAATAAAGCTTGTGGTGTTGCCAAATTGGATTAATTAGCTTATCGGAGTGCTTTAATTTCCTGCTAATTTATCATCACATGCTTTTAGTTAGCTGTGTTTGTCAGTTTATCCATCTTCATGATCTGAACTGAAATATCTCAAGAAGTAACAATTGGATTGATCTAATGCAGACACTCATGGTTTCCAGAGGATGAATCCTAATAGTAAGTGACATTGTGAATTTTCATATAGTGCCACTTCAGGGATCACAATTGTTGTATTTAATGAAACTGGCAACTCTTAAATGGGTGACATTTGGTACACAAATTCATGCTCCTTTAAGGATGAATTGCAATCACTTAAATTATCCCTTAAACTATACTTTATAGTGCCATTATTAGGCTAAACTTTAAATCTGAAGAAAACTTTAGTTTATTATGAAATAATTGTGAGACCAACAACATTCCCATCATGCTTCACTATAATGTTTATGGTGCCAATTTCCAATTTTTACCTGACAAGCTAAACTAAGATTGCTTGTATAGATAAAAACTTGTATATTTATGTATCCATACAGATACAGATACTGTGTACGCTCATGTTTTTATTTAGCACAAATCACCACCTTGCTTCATCATAAGCTCACAGGGTCCAGCTGCATCACAGCTGTTTGGGAGTTGTTGTCAGGCAAGCTCAAATAAACTAAGCATAACTTACAGATTTTTTTAGACCATCTAAGAAATCAAATGTGTTGGTGCTTCCAATTTTTTCCTATGAAAAAAATAATTAATGTCCAGCAGCTCTGATTGCATGATTTGTTTGATGAGGTGTGGCTGGTTTATTAGTCAACTATTTATTAGTCTATTTATTAGTTTATTAGTCAATGATCAGTTCAGATATTCCCCAAACCAACACTGAAAGGACTTTTAGCTCTGAATTAGCTATCTTCAGATTTATAGCAAATCTTACAAGTGAATTCTGACCTATTGTTATTTTTTAACAAACTGTTAACATACTTGTTTAAAACATAAAAAAATGTCACTCATAATAATACAGAGAACATTTTCAAAGTTCACATTTTTATTGAAATCATTAAAAGAATTACCCAAATGTGACCCTTTAATCAGTTTTACAACATGCTGCAAATAACAACAAAGCTGGCTGGAAAATATTTAACTTTTTTTATTTGGTGGATTTTTAACCCTACATGAATACACAAGCGCCGTCCAAATCAACACCTGTCTAGTTGTAATGTAATGTAGTTGTAATTTATGTAAACTCAGTGTAAACACTGCATAAATTATCCTAATTTTTTTAAGTATAGATAAACGAGAAAAACTATGTGCTTGAATCATTCAACAGATATAAAAAAAACAAAAAAATCAGAGTTTAATAGCTGAAGACATTCCAATATTAAAATACCCGTACATTTTTTTGAAAAATAATAATAAAAAAAAATTCAAGTATTTAAAATCATCACGCGATTGAGCTCCTGCAGTACCTTGTTCTACCAAAAACAAAAGTTTGGATGAAGGCATGGTGGGTTTAACAGTTTCACTTATGAGTGCAGGGATTACAAATGGTGAGACCATTTTTATAACATTGTTAAACTGAAGTTTAATTGATTGAGAAATGTAGAATTCCAAAAGAATACCCCAAATGAATGAAAATAAATAGACAGAAATTTGAGCCTCATCACAGACATCTCCTTGGATGACCTTTTTTGTTAGAGTGCAGAAAGTGGTGTGTTGAAGGATAAAGTCAGAGCATCATGTTGTGATTTTAAGTGTATTATGATGAAAAAACAGGAATCACAGTGAAAAAGCTATTTTAAATTGTTGCGGTTTGCTGTATAATCACCTACAAGAGCAAAAAATGAATTCACATTAATCATAAAAATAATTGGACTGCAGGAGTTGCCTTCTGTCAACAAGAGGTGAAACCATTTCTTTTAATTGCAGCTGTAATCCATTTAATCAACTTGCAGAAACGGTCTTGACAAACATGATTGCATTAACCCGTGACTTCAAATTGCATCACTTAAACATGAGGTTTGTGCCTGATTGTCTAAAACAAAAACTCAGGATGAAGGCTCTTTCTAATTCTAATGAAGGAGTTTAGTGTGCGATCAGATGTGAAAACAAAAACCCCAAACAGAAAGATTACAAATTGATACAGCTGCTCCAAAAGGCTGTCCGGTGTAGTATTGTTGTTCAGGCTGGTGTACGTCATTACAGAGAGGTTGCTTTGGCAGGATGTAGTCTTAAACTTTTACTTTGTCCTGAAAGAAACCAAACCAACACAAGATTACAAACTGACTCAACACTAACAAGTCACTCAGAATGAAAGAAGAACTTGATTTGCATCCTCAATGTGTGATTAAACCTCTGAAGTTTTGTGTTTTTTGTGTTTAATCATACTAATGATATACAAAAATATCACCCAGGACACGCAGTGAGAGATAGATGCAGACACAGTGTACCATCTATTTGTCACAAACACAGTGTACCATGATTTTATAAGACTACAATACAGGAATTCTATAAGTCAGGAAAGTCCAGCTGACAGTCATTCTATCACTGGTCATTCATCTCATTAAGTATTTTACTAAGAACAAACGCAAGTGCTTGTACAGATTTTTGCTCTTGACAGATAAGACTGCTTTATGATGCTGCAAAAGCCTAAACTGTAGCATTAGTCATTCAATTTACAGTCCAGCTTGGTGGTTTAAAAGGGGAAGAGGAAGCACTGTGACAGTATCATAAATTCTTGTAAAAAAAAAAAACAACAACAAAAAAACTCAACTCTGTGACTGAAAAACACCTCTGTGAAAGATTTAAATGTTTTTATTTACCTATTTTTCAGGAAGAATTAAAAGACAGTAAAATGCCTCATTTAAATCTTTTACTTAAATGTTGTCTGTTATTGGTGAAATATATCCTGTGATTAGAGGATAAATTACACAAATCAATTTTATGGCACAAAACTAATTAATGATGCATTTCATGTGACATTACATTGTCGTCCTAAGTTGTATGCTTGTATAAATACTGCTAATGGCACAATTAAAAGGTAACTTCCTGGAACAACACTGTGTAGTTTAGTTTTAAAGCACTCCTTGTGATGATTCACAGCTAGACTTATCAGAAAAATATCAAGTCTCCTTAACCTTTTATTTTGTAGATTCCAGCTGTCCAAATATAAAGAGAAAGAATCTGATAGAGGGCCTTAGACATTGAAATGGATTAAATTTAAAAAATGCATTTAGATTGAAGTGATACTTCATGTTTATTCTGTATATTATCTACTTTTAACTCTGTTTAGCATCACAGTAATCAGACCTGTCTAAATGATCACAGTATAGGAAATTTCAGAAAACCCACTTACCCATCCACCTTGCTTGGTCACCCATGGGCCCACACGCCTGTTGAGGAATGTGGTCATGATATCATGTATTCTATGTTTCAGCTCTGGGGATGATTTTATGACATAAAGGCCAAAAGCTGCTGTGGCTTTGATCAGCTGAACCTCTGAGGCCACTTCAGCACCCTGAGGAACCGGAGTCTGACAGAGGGCCTCCACTCCACGGCCAAAAGCTTGCTCTGCAACCTGGGGAAAGAGGACACAAGAGGTGCCTTGATATTACACAGCTAGAAATTCAATAACAGACCTATTCTTAAAAAGATTGGAAATGTTGCGTTAAGGATGAATCTAAAACCAAATGTTTGGTTGACATGTGTTTATGCATTTAATCCTGATAAATTGCCAGGCAGGCTTTATTCTGACAAGAACTAAACTGACCCTTATGCAACTTTATATAATGTATCACTTAAATATAATAACTAGCTTTAGGAAAGTACAGAGCACTCATCCACAGTGGAGACTTTCCACTGCTTATTCATCCAATATTTATGCACGGCAACAAGGATATGGTTGAGTTTTGGCATCCAGAACTAAAACACATGGCTAAGAAAGACAAAGACAAAGACATTAACATTAAAGCTGATGATGGAGAAGTACTTTATGCCTATGCAATATATTTGCAGAATTTACCGTGCATGGAGGAACTTGATATCCCCTCTAATTTAAGGTCAATTGCATCCAAACCTCCTTATAAACTGTGGTAAAGATGGCTTAGTGTTTACATAAAAAAAGAAAACTGGCACTAGCTCACACTACTGACACTCATGAAATGTGAAAATCAAGGTTAGTTTTAAATGTTTCAATTTCATGTCAGAATTTAGTTTTAGGATACTTGCCAGATTTGGTATGGTTAGGTTTGAAGTTGGGGTCGGACATACATGTCAGAAGTATGAAGCCACATAAACAAACACATTTACAAAATGTGCCGTTGAATGCTTCCATTCTAAATATTGCATTTGTGTCTCCACTGTGAGTAGCATGAAGGCGCAGCAGCTTTCATGCAGCCTCCTCTTGCAAAATGCAAATAAATGATACCTTATTACTAAAACTAAAACTGAAACTGAGAGTTATTCATGTTCATTTTTATTTTACTCTGGCAATTTCTATAACCTCGCAACAGAGTTTAGTTTAACCTTTTTTGTAGTTTAATTGTTTTAATTTTGTTTTGGTTTCTGACACATATTTTGAACTGCTTGTTTTCAATTTTGTTTCGGTTTCAGTTTATGATAACCCTGCTTGCGTGACTGTGTGTGTGAGTGACTGTGAATTGACAGCTTGACCTCAGAGGTAGAGAGCAAACAGTGCTTCTTCTGCTCATGAAAGTGGAATAATGTACATAACCTCTGAACCCTTGAATGCCACCGATGAATGGAAACAAGGTATTGTGTGTGTGTGTGTGTGTGTGTGTTTAAATGTTACCTCCTTTGCTGCTGCTGTCTTCAGCTCAGTCAGAGCACTTTTAAACTTGACGTCGTCATTCAGGGCATCAGCCACAGTTCTCAGTTTGTCAGCTATCAAAACTGGATCAAAATTTTCATCTGGAAAGAAACAAACAAACAGAAAAATGCATGATATCAAGTGTTACCTAATTTTGAGTTGCGTGTAAGGTAAATAAGGTTGTGTGAGGTGGGGGTGGCGGGGTTCACGGCCCACCTGGCTTGTCAACAACAAAGGAAGCGGGACATCAGTCAGGTCATGGACCACAGTGCCCAAGCTAGAGGAGCTACATGTCACCTTTTTAATAAAGGTATCGATAAACAATCGATATTAAGGGACAGCCCGGCGAACAAACATCACACCCGGCACAGCAATAACACCTACCGTGTGTTTACCACGGTGACTGCAAAACTACGTTATGTTCAAGTTAGCTTAAAAAATAGCTCGACTTTAACAGTTTGAACTTAAACGCAGTAAAGGTTATCACCCGTGACCTCCTCAACATCTGGCTCTGTGGCGTTATCTTAAAACGAAAGTCCAACTTAACGTTGGCTAGTGTTACTGTACGTTAACACCGACGCGGAACAGGCGGAAAACCCGACTCACCGTCGCTCCCAGGTGGACCGTCACACTCAATACCACCCGCATCTAATTGACGACTTTGAAGGACGTCGTCGTCCTCGAGCAGATATTTGATTATTTCACTTGTCTGCCACTTAACGACGTCCTCGTTCGGGGCCATTGCCGCTGATGGTTATGAGCAGAGTCACTGTGAGCGCAACACGGAGAGCGCAGCCGCAAAGCGGTTACTCGTCAACTTCCGCTACATTAATGTCCAGGAACAGCGGTAGGAAATGTGACGCAAGGACCCATTGTTGCTAGACCACTTGTGATTTCGGGTGTACCTGGACTTAGATAGTGTACTTCACTTTTTTTTTAATTATTTGTTTACATTCAGAAAGATTTAAAAATATAAGATTAGTTTATGAAATCTCATGCTTTGCTATGAAAAACTACCCACAGTTTAAAAAGTGGCAAGCTCCACCTTTAAAGGACCGAAATGCTTATTCAGCGCTATTGCATCACTGCTTTTATTCCAACAAATAAATATATAACTCATGGGTCCCATTTACACAGTGGCCTACATTTACTTTAGACACATTAAGTACATTTCACTTAAGTGACGTTTTCATTGCATGATTTTAATGTGGTTATTTCGAACACATTTAAACATCTAAGCAGAAAACTGGCAAGGCAGTTATGATTTCAACCTCAACCACTGTATGTTTACTTGAGCTCTATAAACCAACCTACCGATGAGCAGGTATGTATGAAATGCTCAAAAGGAAAGCCCAAAAAATCTCATCAATTGCTGACTTCTACTGTGTTAATTAAGCTTGTGACTTAGCATTCTAGGTCATGCTTCAAAAGAGGAAGCCACAAAATCACTCTTTCAGTATCAAATGTGGCTTTGTAGGTTAACTATGCTTCCTCTCAAATCGAAGAGACAGCTACCAGAGAGCATTACAGAGAGTCTGATATACAGAGACACACATACATAGACCTCTCCATAATCAAAAAACACCTCTTTTAT
>JAQNCA010000014.1:17290778-17309610 GCA_029783725.1 Acanthurus tractus
AGATGATAAAGTTAGAAGCATTAACGAAAACAGAGAAATAATGCAACACAGCATAAAAGCACTTTCAGCACACAAGCAGGTTTCATGAGTTCCTTGTGCGGTGCAGTAGCTTAACTTTCAGCACACACTGTCACGGCCCTGGCCATGCCTCCACTTTCTGTTGTTTCCTTGTCCTCTGTTTCTCCCCTCCTCCTGTCTGTCTCTGTGTGTCTGTGCCGTGGGTGTGGCATCTCACTCTCCTAGGTTCCTGATCACTCATTCTACTCACCTGCTCCCTGCTGCTCTGCCTGCCTCTCTGCCTGCCTGCCTGCCTGCCTGCCTCTCTGCCTCTCTGCCTGCCTGCCTGCCTCTCTGCCTGCCTCGCGGCCACACTCACAGCCTAACCTCTTCTGCCCAGCTTGCCTCCCTGCCATCTACCCACTCTCCCCGCCCTGGTCTCCTGGATTTCCCCTTCCATCCACTTTCGTCCTCCTGACCATAAACCCCATTTTGCAATCCTATTGGTTTGTGTCTGTGTCTGCGTTTGGGTCCTCCGAAATTTGTTTGTAACGCACACACAATGATCTGTGTGGCCATAGTGTAAAATAAACGAGAAGCTTACAGAAAGTGTCAAATAAAGTCACTTTTAACTGAGTTTAAACCTCTGGGACAGGAAACTAGCTCCTGTCTGAGACCTTATAACCATTGCACAGATAAAAAGACAAAATGATTGTCATCCTGTAAATGCAGCCTTTAAAAAAGCTCTATGTTAATTGCAAAAACTCTACAGAAACTGCTTTTGCATGGATAAAGTTCTTTGAAATTTTCTATAAATGATAATGACAAAAATTTTCAAAGATAAATAGGAACAGTAGTGTGACAGCCATGGGATGCAAAAACCTGAACTGGACTTCTCTCCTTGCTAACTTAATTTTTAGTGCATTTTGGTGCCAGAAGATGGCGACATTTACTTACTGATCTTGTTCTTTGAAGAGTGCAGCCCCACCCTGATTCACACACACACTGTGACTGAAAATTGAAGCCAATCACCAAAACAGTCATATTTTTGATGCAGCATCTTCATCATTCATATCCCATATTGTAACAGGGGATCACCGCTCTTCAAGCATACATGTGAGAGCCTGACTTGAACTTGTGTAAGGAGGATTTTATGTAGACGGACAAGCAGTACCATCACACCATAATATCACAAAATGCATTAACATGCTTAAACCATCACTGCAAACTGAACTGTGCACATGCATGCTTTTTCTTTTGTGCAGTGACCTGCGTTGTCAGATGGAGACATAGATAAATTATTCAGCGTTGGCACTCTGCTGATTTCAAAGGTCTCTTGCTGCATCTCCTTCAACACCCCAACCAGACGGTAGGATTTAGTGGTAAAATTGCAGATTGCACCTGACTGAACACCCCTCCACTCACATGTTCCTTTCAAATGAGTATGGAAACCTAAGGTGGCTGCAAAAATTTACAAAAAACACAAAGCGCCCCCTGTAGACCCATGGTGGGTTATCCTATAAAGCAGGGTGATGCAACATGGTGGACTCTGAGAATGACGACCTGCTCCCCCTATAGACATAAAAAGCTCTTCTATGGTAATGAAAACACAACAGTTATTGTTTTCAGTTGATTACACACAAATTAGAACACACTTATGAATATTATATTCCACTTCTGCGGTAAACAGACCCCTTAAATCCTATACACTGGACCTTTAAAGTCCATTTGCAAGGCTGCATGAAACCACTTACTGTGTTGATTTGCACATGTAGTAACCCCACAACCTAACCTGCATTTTATTTAAACATGTGTTATCAAGACTTTTGACGAGAAGTTATGGTGGTTATGTTCATCTAGTTCTGTTTGTGCACTACCATGCAAGCTGCCCTGTTTATGAGGACTGACTGAGAAGATTAAACAATGACAGTGCATGTTTTTATCCACACCTGGTATGCAGAGGATGAGATGAAAAACTTGTGGCCCAGTCATGTTACTCCATCTCTTCTGGAAGGAATAAAGCCTTTTATAGAAATCCTGTGCTAGAATACTCAACAGTCATGTCTTTGCTGTCCGACACGCTGTAATCACTCAGATACACACAAACACACACCACTGGGTTCCATAAGTTGTAAATGAAATAAATATCAAGATAACCTCTTTAGTTTTACAAAACAGGATTATCTAATGTTAACTGTCATTAATCTGTTAAAGAGAAGTTACCTGGTGGGCGTTACTGGTTATTGCAAATATATAATACTTACATTAAGCGTAAGGAGATTACAGGATCATAAGTTATTTGGGACCTTATAACACCAGCACACAGGTTTGAATCTCTTCAAATGTGCAAATCTTTTGAAATCCCTAACAGAAATATGCATATTAGTTTTAGAAAAATCCACCTGATTATGAAGTGTTTCGATGTAATTAAACAAGCTAGAAGTAAAATGGAAGGTCAGGGACCTCATTTAAGAATCTAACAGTGTTGATGATGCAAAGGATCTTTTGACTTGCAACATACACTGAATGAATAATGTTTGAAGGTGAGGATTTAATCCATTTTAGCTGAACTTTAAAACCCCCCTTAATAGTCTTACAAGCCACATTTGACAGAATATAAAAAAAGACTTTTACCTTATGAATGCAAGGAAGTAAAAAAGACTTAGGTAAAGATATAATTATGGAGGCACAGTACATTAAATCCATAAAGCAAAACGGATCTGCTGGATCTCTTCTCTGACATAATGGTGTAATTTTAATGGAGTACTTTAGCCTCAGGAGTCGAAGCATGAGATGCAAAATAGGCTGATGATTAAAAAAAAAAACCCAAGGTGGCCTAGACAAAAGAAAAACACAGTAGTACAGCAACACAAACAATCTGGAAAAGAATTACACCTAATTAAATAAAGTAAAGTAAAAGTAAAGTAATAAAGTAAATAAATCCCTCTTTGATTTATGATGAATGTAAATAAGAAAAGTGAGAGGTCTTGTCTTTATGTCCTTTCAGTTTAACACTGTACACGGTGGAATACAAGAATGGAACATACAAGAACAGTAAGAGCCCTGCAGCCAGCAGCATAAGTTGGTTTTCTGGCCAAGTGATTGTGCGAGCACAGAGAGCAATTTTTAAGGATTTTGAATTATCATCTAAAGGAAATTAGAAGCCTGATAGGAGAAGATTTCACTTCCTCTCACCTTAGCTGGGATCTTCTCCTTTGGCTCAATTATCAATGATTGTAGGTGTTGTTTTTGTCATTCAGTGCTGGTTCTGGTGAAGATTTCCAAGATTTCGCTCTGGATTTTCTAACATATTTCACCTTAAGGAAGCACATAATCCTGTTTTTTTTAAATTCTCCTCTAAATTTCCCTTTTAAAAATACATTTTGTGAATTTTGTCTGCTTTATCTCCACTGTGCCTAGAAGACAAAGTACAGCCTACTGAGCCAGTTAAATGACTGGAGCTGTTACGCCCCATACTTCATCTGCTGTAACACAGGCTGTGTCAAATGCACCTATTCAAGCTGGTACTCTGCTCCTCTGCTACGCCTTTAGCTGCTGTTGTTAGCCAACACTGCTTTAACTCTGAAAGTCTGAGACAGAACGATTGCAATTGTGCTGCTCCCAGCTGGGGTCTCTGCTAGCTAGAGAGTCTGTCTCAAACTGCTGTTGTATGCCCAAGTGCATAATTTTGCACGGTTATGGTAGTGCAGGAGCATATTTGTCTTATTTGGTTAATTAGGTCGCTTGACACACTGATTTTGATGCCTCATTGTGGTTCTTCCCTGCTGTTAATTAATCAAATAGTCATATATGACAGTTTTAAAGTAAACTAGTTGATTTCTCCTCAGGTTGTTGCCTTTGTTTTGGAACCAGCGTCCTTCAGACTCAGACTCGCTGGTAAATTTAACATTGAATATGTCTTTCTGTCTCATAAACAGTCCATTTGCATACACATTTACATTATTTTTATGTCATATTTGTTTTTACAGGGAATCCAAGACAGCTTTTGCTGCTTAGAATATTTTCTCCAAAGAACTTATACTTTAAGAGAGTTACAAATATAGATGTCAGCTTGCTTTACTAGTGGTATCATAAATTAATGCACCGTAAAATGCTGTGCTCTCTACAGTTTACAGTATTCTGCTTCCACACTAACTCTAAGCTTAAGTACTGATTGTCCCCTGTCATTCCCCTATTTAGCAAGAAAATATTAAGATTGTGATCAACAGCCAGGTGAAATCTTTATAAAAACAAACTTTTAACTGTGCATTTTGGTTTGTTGCTTCTTTGGAAGAAACAGACATTGACATTAACTTTGATTAAGCGATTACAAGGATTATAAAATCATTCTCTTCTTTTCGTAATTATTTTTCATAGCCCTCTTCACTTCTTTATATACTTTTAAAGCTTTGGTACACGGTAATACATGAAACTGTGTGCAGGGTCCTGTATGTTTATTCCTTAATTTACACTGATGCTCGGAAATTCCTGCATATTAACCCTAAAATCACAGCATTTTTAAATTATGAACATCATAACTCTGATATGGACAACTTGGAACACTCTTATCCTGTTCCATCATTAGTTTGTCTTATATTATTTGTCTGACAGTTTGGACATACTTTACCATTAATAGAGGGAGAGTATGCCCAGAATTTCAACAGGCCATCTATATCCTCTGACAAAGACTGAAACTTTATTTGCCTCAGTGTTCCTGCTGAATACCTACAGAGAGTGTGACCTCTCTGTGTCACCTCATATGTATTATGCTGTTCATGATATCCACTCCCACATAGAGATAGTATCCTGAATTGGAAATGTTGGGTGATCTGGGGGCGAAAGCCGCTGCCCTTTATGGGTGCGAGTGCCCTTTTTAAATGGCACATCAAAACATGTTTCTTTATTTGTTGGCTGCATCTGTCATCTAGATGAAAAACAAAAGAAATGTAGAAATGATGCTAATTTAGACCACTTTTTTGTTTGGTCTGAAAAGGTGGTTGCAGTTACTGTCAACAGATCACATGGGAGGAATATCAAATAATATCAAATAAAACATTGTCCAATAATGTTCTCTTGTACCTTCTGCACAGACGCATTCAAACAAAGGTCACCGGTTAATCCATAAACCAGCAGACCATTGTTCTGAAAAGTTGAAGACATACACCAACTTTTTGCCTTTTTAAGTGTTCCCTGTCATGTCTAAAACTTTCACAAAGTACACCTCAGGTACCAGCTCACATATGGGTCTACCCTGAGGTCCTCCAAATGTAGGTCATGCTGCAAAGGTTGCACATCCTTACCAGGTGTCTGAATCACCTCAGCCAGCTTCTTTTAATATGAGAAGAGCAACTAGATGAAACTCCAGACCTTCTTTCTTACTTTTAAGTGTGCAGACTGAAGCTGGATACCCTGCAGAGAGGCCTGACCTTGAAAGAAGGTGTCTGCTTGGCTGATATCACAGAATTGTCAAATCCTCAGACTTTGTTTCCTGTTGAATCTGTCAGCTGAACTCGGTGGAGTGGGCAGATTCAAGGTCTGGTCTGGATCACTGCAAGGTATCTGCAGTTTCTTTCACTTTCAGAGGCTTCAGCTATTAGGCTTAACCTCATTAATACTCACGAAAAAAAAAAAGAAAAAAGAGGTTACCTATTCTTCAGTATTTTTTCTTTCTACCTGTTTTTCACCGTCTTTCAAAAGAAAATATTTTACATTTTACTTTACTACATTTATCTGACAGCCGCAATTACTATCTACTTCACCACTGTAGAATTTTGATTTTTTTTTTAGCTAAATACAAACTAAAAAGAACTTGTAAATTATGTTTTATCTTAGTACTGCTGAAATTATTACTCAATTGATTATATAGTCGTTGAAAGAAAAGTAATACACAACTGTTTTAAAAATAGTTCAATTCAATTTTGAAGAGGGGAACAGGTGAGGGCAGCTTTGGCAGAGCTGATCAGGCAGTAAGTTGAAGGATGAGAACAGAAACAGGAAACAAGGACAAAGCTGGTTGTAGCAGATTAGTGAATGAACCAGAGCACAGAGAGAAACTAGAATTTACTGCAGCAGCTAGCACATGAAACAAGCAACTAGATTTGGCCTTGATGTTTGTTCTTCTTGGTAAAGTGCAAAATCTGAAAGAGTCCTGCTGAAAGAGCCAAAGTTTCAGGCTGCAGTGGCCTTTTGGGCTGATTGGGAATGATTCGTTGTAGGTGAGGTTGATTGGAAAGAGTTGGACAGAGAGCAGGATGCCACGCCCAACACATACACAAACGCAAATACACACACTTTCTGATTGGAAGTTACCTGAGATGTTACCTTGAAAAAAATCACAGATGTCTCAACATTGTTGAAAGCGCTTAAAATAATGTAAGCAACTCAGTAAATTCCTAAGATAGAGACAGCGAAACATCTCACAGTGGACATGTAATGTAGTAAAATGAAAATGATCTAAACACTTTCTCACGCACCACTGCACAGAAGATATGAAAAACTTATAGAAGTGAGTCTTACAGTCTGTCACAGGCATATACAATTTTAAAAACAAACTGACAATAACACTGACAATCTGACAAATGACTGTGAGTGACTGTTTACTCTACTGCATCCATCTTTCAATCCATTTTTAAAACCTCTGTGGGCTGAATATAACTGAGGACCCCCAGAAGGCTGATGTGGTAAAAAAATAAAAAAAAAGGGACCATAAAGACAAAAACAAGACAGACACACTGAAACACAAGAGAGAAAGAAGATGAAGCATGACAGAAACGGCGTATGACAATTACTCATGGCGGCTTGGGATCCATACTGGGTTAAAAGCTGCCCTGAGACAGACTGGGGCACAAAGCCTACTGCTTTTGGCAAAAAAAACAACCAAAAAACCAAAAAAAAACTTTCAGCATAATGAAAGCTTCCCTCATGAAAAAGGATTAACACAGAGATTTGTCACTTTATGCAATCATATTTAAAAAAACAGCTTAACAAGACTGATGCTGTATTATTGTTTGAGATGCTATGTGCAACATTTCAGTACCAATTACAGTAAATTCTTCATATTGATGCTCATGACTTTGTTCAACTGTGGCTATAAAATGTGATCAAAGCCCATAAAATCTTTTCATCCAATCTAATTTGATAGATCACAACATAAAGTACAGTTTTCATATCACAAAGGCTCCAAGTTTTCTAGCAGTTAGCATCCCTGGTTTACACCCAGCTAACTCGAGTTCAGCTCCTGGTGTGGAAACAGTTTTGTGTCTCTCTCATTAACATTCATGACACTGCCACTCACTCTTTTACATTCATAGCACAGTTTAAACTAGACATTAGCTATCTAAATACAATACAGAGGACTAATTAAATCCCCTTATAGGAACTGCATTGAAATCAGTACTTCAATTTACATATAATGCCTCTGACTAGTAAAAAACAACTGTTATTGATGTTCTGTGAAACAAATTACAATCGACAAGCATAAGTTCACTCGTTATTGAACTTTATAAGCATGATGAGAGGGATTTTAACTTATTATGTTTAACTTATAAATATTTAAATAAGGAGGAGACCTGCCAAGAGTTGTTTTGGCCTGTCTTGATACCAGCTGTCCCTATAGCCATAATGATAAATTACTCGTGTCTACTCTTTCGAAGGATGCAATTTCCAATAAATATCACAAACATTCTCCTTTATAGTGATGCCGGAATGTCATGATTGATGCATGCTCGGTATAGAAAGTAAAAGCACTGAAGTTAAAACCGAATCAATGGCACACAGGACATAATTGTCCACTTTGAGTGTGTTTTAGTGGAATAAGAACCCGTGTCGTCTGTCAGAAACCATTTTAATACAAATATAAATATTGATGGACACATAATCAATAAGGTGTTTAGCTTTAACACTTTTGGCCATTAAAAAAACAGAGGGTTTGACATCAGCCCTTGAGCCCTGTCCAGCTGATTGATGATTGCAGTGGTAATTTTCACACTTTAGGAATAGATTTCATTTACCTACTGGGCTGAGACATTTTGAGTGATGTGAGGTTACTTTGGCTGCTGAGGATGTGTGTTTTTAGGGCTTAGTTACGGTGCTCAGGACTTAATGCAGCCAAACATCTGTGATGTTAGCCGCATTTGATGACTCCAGTGACTGCCAAGTCATATAACTGCTTGGCAGGAGTCAGATAATTGTTAACATCGCAGCTGCTTCTGCCATCTTTATCTCATTTGTGGGAGACTGTAGACACAGCAGCAGCAGCACCCTGATTATGACCACAGAACCGATGCACAAAGGTTGAAGGCCAACAGGCAGTCCTGTGCCAACACACAAGTGTTGTTTGATGCCCTCTATGCTTTAGACAACACACTGAGGGCAAAGAGTGAATCTGGGTGAACTAAAATAGACGTGGCAAACTGTTTGAGGTGTTCATTTAAATGGAGCACTGCAAGGCCCTGAGTAGAGGCTGCGGGAAAACCCTTTGGAGAGAAATCTCATGTTAGTAGCTGCCTTGATGACAATTTGGGATGTGAGATTCTTAGTTAATGTTGTAATTTTTTTAATCCCTTAACCCCCCCAACTTATGAAAAATTTGCATTTTAAGCTTATCATGTGTTGTTTACCATCACCCACTCAACACCACCTGAGTTTTGGACATACAGAAAAAGGACTAAGTCAGGTGAACTTTGTCATTCGTTATCATAGTTATGATGATAGTCAACCATCATCATGGTAATGATAATAAAATATGAAGTTGTGTAAAGAAGTTACACAGTTGAAAAGTTTGGAAGTCCTTTACTACCTTTTTATGACTCTTTTTTATCGTTGTTTGAGAAATAATGCATTCAAACTTTATTGTAACATGCAGAAACAAAGCAGCAAAAGGCTCTTGCACAACAAAAAGATATTGGAAGAGGATAATAGTAGAGCTTATCTTCTTACTCTAGCTATTGCCTGGATAACCTTTCATGCCCTTTAGTTTCAATCTGAATTGTTGTTTCACCCTGTGAGTTTTATGGTAACTTCTCCAGTACAAAAATAGTCCATCCAGAAACTTTAGACATTCCTCTTTTTTAGACCTTCTTGACCCAGAAACGAAACATAAAAAACCCTCTGGGAGTATTCAAGTGAATCCCTTACAGACAGTCAATTCCACTTTACTGTGGGCAGGAAAGCCCATCTATATCATTCTTTTTAGTAAAATAAGATGAAGAAATGTTTGATGAGAGAATCCTTATTGATGTGCCCACCTATATAGATAAATAACTGTATATATATTCTGTTTATGGTTATAACGAGGCATTTTGCATTACACTGCTGCTGAGAAAGGCTGCTGTCAGCTGAAGTGAATACATTGTTTCACATTTAGTTTTGGGTTTGATTCAGTTATATGGCAGCTGTCACCCCTGCCATCCCCACCACAGACTGCAGAGGCAAGACATGTACACAAAACACGACGCAAACTGAATAATTTAAGAGGGACAAACTTACTTGTGTGAGCTTGGAAAAAAACTTAAGTTTTCTCTCAGCTTGGTGAGAAAGAAACTGGGGGAAAAACTGGGAGTCCACTGCTTGTTTGTTTTGTACCTAGTCTACTTTGCTACTAAAGTGGTAATTAGAGAAAGGGTGCTAGTAAACAGTGCAATTAAAAACTATAAGACATTTGAGTTTTAATAGGTGCTTTTGTGTTTTTGTCTTTAAAGAAAGTCCAATTAGAAATACTCTCATTTTTACACAGCATTTTTTATAATTGGTCATACAAATGTGTGTTTGAGTGTGTGAACAATAAGACAACAATAAGGACAATAAGAAGCAGGAAAAGTTTTTTCACTGAAAAACACGTAGCTTCTTTGGGAGGATAAGAAGAGAAGGATGCGATTAAATTAATTATCCACGTAAACAGATTTTTCTTCTATATAATATAAAGACAATATTAAAATGCATAGTGACATATCTTAGACTTGTTCCTCAGGGGAAAAGTTAATCTGTGCTCTAAAAAAAGCACATGAGACCTCTCACATCTGAATGACTGGGACTTCTACAATAAGCAGAAACTAATGAGCATATGGACTTATAGACTGATGTCTCTCCTCTTCCTGCGGTTTTGTAAAAATTTAACAGAACTGACAATAAAACTGCATAATGGCACCAACAACTCATCTGCCATATTGTTACTGACAGGTTGTTTGTTGTGACAAGAACACTAGTATGTTCAGACTCATGCATCCTGCAATATTATTATTATTTTTTAATACTAATGTAGTGAAAATGATAATGAACATATGTGGAGATTCCCCTGAGCAGTTGGCACTTCAATCAGCAGCCTCACTCCATTTTTAAAATTATATTTCTTTCATGTTTTGAATTAGAGACACTTTCCACTGAAAACAAAGTATAACGCTCTAAGAACTTTTATAAAAGTAGTCATTTTTTAATTAATTTTAAGTTAAGGCAATCCAATACAAAGCATTTCACAACCCACCATTATGACAATAATCATATACAATAAAAAAAAACATTTGAAGGAGAGTAGGGAGTCATGCAAATCAGAAAACTCAAGAGATATAAACAACAAAGAGAAACTGCTGGATCAGACAAAAATAAACCTTAGGTGTGAACTGTAACATGCTAATTAGCTACAGTTTTGAAGCACAAGTGAGAGAGGAAATGTTTGGAGAAGCGGGCACAAGAGAGAAGAAATAGCAAACAGTCCACAGAGCTCACTGCCATGTTTGGCACTGACATGCAGGTAATCTGTTTGGGCTGGTTCCTATTTTACAGATGTGGGCAAAAAACATGCAGTCGATCCATCGTAATAATAAAATCAGGCTTTGAGAGGAGATGAAGTCACTGTAATGGCAGAGATGGCTTCTCATATGAACTCCAAAAATAATTAAATAAATTTATCTTCAAAACAGTAGAAGTCCCAAAATATATATCAAACATATACAATAAGCTCTCCTTTTGGAGATTTCTGTCAGGATCTATATGCAAACCGGCTGTCATATACACTTTATTTTTTAATATAAGTCCACACTTTTTACCTCTCTTATACCACACATAGATTTATAAGCTGACTGCTGTCATTTTGACCATCATTAACTTATTATCTTTCCTCTGCTTAAGAGCCACCTAAACTGCTTTCCAGTACAGAACTAAATGAGATTGAGTGACTGCCTTTCATGTCATTAAGGCCTTTAGTTTGCTACATTAGACATTTGAATAGTATTGTTTTCAGCTCAGATTAATTTTGCTTCTGCATCACTTTGTCAGCTTATAATGAAAGGAGACTGTTTACAGTCTGTCATACTCATTGTAGCATTGTTTTTGCATTTGATTACTCCACAACAATAAGAGGCTCATGAAGGTCAGGAGAGAAAACGAAAGAGACACTGGATAATTAGACCAAGAAAAGAACAATGGCTGTGTCAAAGAAGTGACAAAGACAGAAAAAGTAGAAGATTTAGAAGCACTTAATGTCTGATAAAAGTCTGCTAGAGAATCTGTGAGACTGCACAAAGATTTCCTTTGAGCTAAATACCAACATCAACACTCTATTGCAGCATTTGCCAAATTCAGGATCAGTACCAAAAATGGTTCACTGGCCCATTTTTTACCGAGTTAACAACTGGCAGAAATGAATGTAAAACAGCCCCGTGATGATGCTTTTTTACCTCCAAGTTTACAGTACAAGTTGGATACAAAATGGTGGTAAAGTAAACCTTACAGTTTGAATATTGATGCGATGTATTTTATAATGAATTAAATACATTTGATATGCCTCACTGAATCACAGTTTCTTGTGTTTCTTTTAATGCAGGCTATAAATGTGGATGTTTTGGCAGTTCATGGTATTTTTTTTTAAGTTTGGGGGCCCTAGATACACCAAATTTTTCTGTTGAGTTCAAAGCCAAAATTTAGGGAACTAGTGTGCTGATGTCCACCAGAAAACTAAAGCAAGTTTAGTACACATTCCTCTGGGAATAATGATGTCTGAACCCTGTATTTAATGCTGATCAATCCAGAAGAAAAAAAATCTGGTCTGGACAAAAGTGGTCAACTGTTCATACTATAGTCCAACTGCTAACCAAGCTAACATCTATTGAAATTAAATAAATGAAGAATCTGCATTGTATGAGTCACTTTTCATGTAGCATGTATATGTTGTCCCTCATTTCTAGTTATTTCAGTCTAATAAATAGTTTTTATATGGGTTCCCTGCTGCATGTCAAACAAAGCCTAAAGCAGAGAGACTAATGATGTACCTAGTTCACTGTGCCACTAAAGAGAAACAAAACAAATAGGAAAGAGCTGGTGTTCCTGCATCTTAATCAGAGTTACTCTGTGGTCTCACTTCTGTACCTTGTGCTTAGTGGTCAAAGATCTTTACATGGAGCATTTTTCTCCTAATTTTTGTTTCACTCTCAGAGGATGATTTTTGTAAGGTGACATATCACAGGAATTTTTGGAGTTGTTTATTACATTACTGAGCAGCAATGCATCTCAAAGCACCAAATCTGTTACGAATGCAGTGAACTAGATTTGATATGTGGAAACCAGTTCCTTTTTTGTACTTCACACTAAACTGATGAAAAAGATGGTAGGAAGCTGCAGAAAAGTAAGATCAGCAGAAAATTATCCCTCTTTACCTGCAGTATAGACAGATTGTTAATTTGTTCTTTGACATCAAAGAAACACCTATGTGCTGAAAGTAAAGAACCCAAATCCCAACACTCTTGTGAGGCTACTTGTGAACCATCTCCGAGCAGAGGTTTGTGTTACACCGCGGCAAAGACTTGGCTGTATAAAACGTAAATCTCCAGGGAGGAACGTGGTGCCTCTGATCGTACTGACTCACAGTGTGAAGTCTATGACAGTGGAGGTTATGCAGCTGCTGATGCGTGGCCGCTGGGGGCTTAGGGATTTGCACTGACATGGGAGGCTCTGAGTTTCACAGCTGATGAGTTAAGGATAGAATCAAGGCTGGATTAGCCTGCAACTGCACCCTGGGGCAATAATTAGATATGGACCCTAATTAATCACCATGCTTCTCTGACTCTCCCAGCCAGCATTCCTGCAGTGGAGAGCTACCTTTCCTCTCTGTGAGCTGTGTGTTAAAAGTATGAAAACAGGAATCGAATTTTTCAAGATTAGTTAATATTATTGCCCTATGACCCTTACCTTTACTGTATATTGTATTCTTGTGTTATACATGACCAGAAAATAAATAACCAAATTACCACAAATTATTGTTGAGCAATTTCACACTTTGCAAGGTTGGTACTCAAGCTATTAGTAGTACTTATAAAATGGTATGTCACATTCTGTGTCCTTTATTTCTTTGTCCTTTTTTATGATCTGTCTTTTACTCAAATGGTAATGTACTTTGCATTACATGTATTTGTCGATAATAAAAAGAAAAAAAGAAAAAAGAGGTTAAAATTAACTGGTTAATGTTCTTCTTGTGCAACATCAGGCTTTATAATAAAAAAATTATCTTTACTGAATGAAAACCTTAAGCCTTGGTTGATATGTTGATCTGCAGCTGCAGAACAAAGATACTTGACTTGCATTAGTAAGCCTGTACTTTCCACACTGATTTTTCATAACTAAAGCCACAATATGATCTTGTCCTTGGTTTAGAGATTGGTTTTGTTGTGCTTTTTATATTTAATCACTTATAAATAACTGGTGAGCACTTTAAATTAATAAATTCAGATCTATCATATGTCCATGCCACTCTGAATAACATTCCAGAATAAATACATTGGGATATGGGGAATTAAATTCTCATACAACATGCTCTTATAAACATTTACCTAGTAAAGAAGAAAAGGTGTGACCTCTCGATATGAAAAGCCTGAATGATGTTGAAATTAATTAAGTGTGATCCTCCATCATAACTAACGCATTCGCATACATGGAAATAATCCCCAAATACAAAAACTAATTCCAGAGGGGAAAAGGTGT
Organism: Acanthurus tractus; assembly: GCA_029783725.1. NCBI lineage: Eukaryota > Metazoa > Chordata > Actinopteri > Acanthuriformes > Acanthuridae > Acanthurus > Acanthurus tractus. The sequence continues at coordinate 17,304,741 of JAQNCA010000014.1, forward strand.
CTAAAAAATATCACTGTAATAGGCCACACAAATGACTGACGAGCAAGGCTTAGGTCAAAGTTCACGTGTCCTGATACACTTACAGAAACAACCACAGACAGGCACGAGTTTTAACCACAACATGACCTCTTTGAGCCAACCTGCCGCCAAATCAGACGTGAAACAGTCACTGCCTTGGTGTCGATTAAAAGGCTTTCACCAACAAGTCCTGGAAAGTTTGCAGCCTTTCTACAAGAGAAATCGGCCAGATAAATATATATCACAGAAAAACAAAAATAAAAACCCACAAACTGCTGCTCCATTAGTCAACCGGAGGATACGGCACAAAATTCAACACCCACTTCCTGGTGCGTCAGCTCCCGTTTGCACCAAAAAAAACAGGAGGCAAGGAGTTCCCACTGGACTCTTGGAGGCTGCTTCATGCAGTCAGTCCTCAGTGAACCGCAAAGAGGAGGGCTTTAGATCTGGGTGTGGTGGTGTGTGTGTCCGGGTGGTGTGTAGGGAGGAGGGGCCGGGTTGGGTTTGATCCCCCGGCTCTTCATGTAAGAGATGAACTGGTCAGGGATCTCTGCTAACACGTCTTTGGCGAGCCGAGCCATGCTCAGGACGTGGTTGCCTGTCCGGTCCATATAATCTCTGAAAGGGACAAACTGGGGGAGAATTGAAGAAGGTTTAAAATCAGTGAGCTCTGACACAGTAGTAACATAAAGGTCTAGTGTATAGCATTAAGTGGCATATAGTGGTTAAATTGCAGATTACAACCAAGTCAATATCCCTCCACTCACACTCCCTTTCCAAATGTGTTTGGAAAACTAAGGTGGCCACAAAAACTAACCTCCAAATGCTAATTCTAAGGTAACGTATACACAATTCTTATTTTCAGGTAATTCTAAACTAAATCTAAGAAAATGGTTAATATGAATATTTAATCACATTTGCTGCCATTTAATAGATCCCGCTTAAAATTACATACTGTACCTTCAATGCTCATGTGGAAAAAGAATGTCATGTGTCGATAAATATTCAGAAATATCACCTTCTCTATTTCAAATGCTGCGGAAGACTTGACAGCATATGCTTTCCTCTGTCTGACACAACACCATGTGTAGGTTTTTGGGCTATGATTCATAAAAAGCTTTAAATTCTTCTTGACAATGTACACAAGTAGGTTTTAGGAGCAGGGTGGTGTACTGAAAGAAGAAATCCAGAGGGATCATATTTAAGCCCCCATGTTAGTCATCATGTGCCAGATCCTGCAGGCTTTGGGATGCTGATCTGTTACTAATCCTGTGCTCTGGCTTCCCTCGGGAGTGAGAGGAAATAAATGAGCCTAAGTGAAAAGATACGTTTTTCTACAAGAGTTTGATAAAAGTACCATGGATTTTCCTGTCATTTGTATTATATGTCACAGCTCATCAAGGTTTTCCACACAGAAAACCATAGGCAGAGAATAGGCGGTAAGCCACAGAGGACTGACACGTACGATCATGTAATCAGTAGTTACCACAACAAACAGTGGCCAAAATAAAAGCCACTGCGCTGAATATTGTCCCAACTCTGTTATCAACCTCTTTGTGAAATCCTGCACATCATCATCTGCCCTCTGCATAGTGACTAAACTACTGAGTTTTGACAGACAGAAAGATGATCAGATCATTGAAACACCTCAATAGTTCTGTGAATACGACACATTAAGTTTCCCGACATGCAATATCAAACTTTTTGGCATGATTCGCTCCATGGGAATTCACAGACACCAAACAGATTTCTAAATGTGTTAGGGCTGTCACCGCCAACAGATGGTGTTTCGTCATAAACAGACAATTTAAAGTCCCAGCACGACTAAGGTGACAGTGTAAATATACCATGCAAATGTAAAAATATACAAACACTGTAAATCTTTGGAAACACTGTTGCCTATGAATATTCATTTGTATCTCTTTGCCAATGATTGAAGAAGTGGGAGTTTTTTAATGCTGTAGAGGGAAATCACCTGAACAATGTCTCTCTCTGCCAGTTTCCCTCGGGATGAGATCCTGATGTCGTCACCATCCAGCTCCACCATAGCTGGAAGACACAAGTTCACACACACACAATGTCAGTCTGGCAGAGACAGTTTTCATTTCGTCAGACACCAGGTTTGTGCACTGCTGATGTGAAGCTTTAGCCATCATACATCACATGAATACCCTGTATTTTGGCTTCAGTATAAGAGAGAGTGAGTGAGCTTTGCAGCTGTAATCTGTCTTTATTGCATGTCTAATTAGCTAATAAGTTCTTTATTGTAGCCCCTGTGCAATTTAGAAGCATCTGCAATAAACACTGCAAACCCAGCAATTAACCTCAGCCATTTCTTCAGCAATTATGCTTGCATCCACCTACGCATCCTCTTCTCTACTGACTCAAATTTGTTTGTACGGTAATTTTCTCTCGGGTATTTCTCTAAATTAGTACCGGAGAGGTTAACGCTGGCTTTTACAGTAATAAAGTGTGAGTTGTATGAATTAAAATGTCAACTGCTTCATATTTTAATCCTTTTAATTGACTTGACACTGCATTTTTTCTTTACTTTTTACCTATTGTAGGTGCCTGATGTATGTAATTACCACATATTTAATAATAACATTCATGTAGCAGTTTAATTAAAGTCTCCATACCATCAAATTCAGCCTGACCGACTCCAACTATGATGATGGACATGGGAAGCTTGGCGCCCTGCAGAGGAATGTAAGAAGGAACCAGTGAAACAACTTTTTTGTCTTTGCAAATACCATGAACATGAAATGTATTTTCATTCAAAGAGAGGCAAGAAGCTTCACATCACCACTGACCCGCAGCGCTCATTACTGTATATCAGACATTATAGCAGTTACACGCTTACCCACGCAGGATACAATCACACTAATGTTCTGTCTCACCCTTTAACTAGCTGAATGACCTTTAATAAGACAAGGCCTCCGGAAAGAAAAAGTGGGCAAGTTAGATACAAGAAGTCAGAGGAAGAGGGCAAAAACAGGGAAATGCTGCAATAAAAAAACATATTTTCCTCCCTGCTCTCCTTATCCTACATGTTTTATGTCCCTGAATCCAATTTCTGTTGCATCAGTGCTCCCCGTCTCTTATCTTTGAATGACGATTTGTGTTTGCCCACTGAATGCTAGTTATCAGGCTGAGGAGTGGAGATTCAACTCACTGACAACAGCGTTTCATGAGATACCGGGTCAGCTGGTCAGTAACATCAGTGCTAAAGCTATTTTCACAGCTGGAAAATCAATCAAATTTATCTCCAAAATTCCCAGCCTGGTTTGACAAAGTGCTGCCTGGCAAAAAAAGAACCATATTTAGACATTTTACAGGTAAACTCCAAGAAACTGGTTAAGACTAAAAAGGAGACATCTGTTCACATGAGGAATAAAAATGAAGACACCTTAAAAGGTCTCACATGGCAGGTGGGGCATGATGGTGTTTGCGAGCTGGGAGAGGAGGGAGAGGGAGGAGGTGCTAGCATCAGTGGGTACAGCATCCAGCCTCTGTCACCCGCCCAGCCACTCCCAAGCCACACTTCCCGTCAGATAACACTGCTGTGAGTCCCTTTACTGTTGAGGTTTACTGTGTCCCATAAAAGGCAAAATCTTGATTAAAAATCAGTCAAACAGCAAAAGATGTCAACATTTATGAAACACAAAGGGCTGTGAGGTTTTTTGATATTTTGTAATTTTGACTTTGTGATGGAATTGCAATGTTGTGATTGCTTAATATCAAACAGAACTGTCAACTCGTTACAGCCTGTTTCCACCTTCAGTCTGACATTGAATCCACTCTAAGTCATTTCTATGTGGGAGGGAGATTCGATTTTTCCCAACTAATCAATAGAGACCCATGTATCTGGACCCACCTCACCGATGAAAGCTCCAGCTGGTGGGTGGCTGGTTTGATGGTGATTGGTTCTGGTTCGTTGAAACATGACAGCAGAGTTACAAAGTTTCTCATATAACAGCTCAACGGAACACTAAAATATATCTCTGAAGACTTGATGACAGAAAGATGCAGTAAAGTAAAAGAATCTTAAATGGTATTTTGTTAACTATGCCTTGTTTGACAGTTTCCTTTTGTTTTTTTAGTGTAATTATTTTTCTCTAAATTGGAGAATAATTTACAAAACAAACATTTGGCTGTATTAAGGAAAACTTAAAATTTATGACTGAGACCATAAACAGACTCTGAAAATGTTCACTAAAGTAATAAATCAACTTCTCTTTAGACCATTAAAAGAAAATGCAAGTTTAAAGCACCTTCGTATTAGCCCTATTTTAAGACTTGGAGGCTCTCTCTCTTTTTATAAAGATGAATGCACCAGTTCATCTAATAGATCTTAAATTTGTCGGTAAATAAGCAAAGAATTTAAGTTAATGGTGGCACTAAATGAAAAAAAAAGAGGATTACCTAAGTCCTTGAGAGTCATTTTCTGGGAATGAATGTGATTCCATCCAACAGTTTTTGAGATATTTCAGTTTGGATCAGAGTTGTAGACTGGCCATTCGACATTACAGTCCATAGAGAAACACCCTTGACATGGCTAAAAACTTTGCTTTGCTTACACGTGACTCAGTCTGTGGCTGATTTCAGTGGCTGATTGCTTTGTGCAATACATAAGTTAATCTTACAAACACAATAACTTATTTGCCATCTTGAAAGAGACATGAATATTTGAAACCAATATCCTGATAAAGATATTAGCTGAACCAGCTTTAGAAACTAATATGCAATTTCATAGCACTGAGACAGCACTGGCTAAAGTAACTAATGATCTTTTGTTGGCATCAGATAGGGGACTTGTCTCTGTACTTGTTCTGTTAGATCTTAGTGCTGC
>JAQNCA010000014.1:17314108-17330496 GCA_029783725.1 Acanthurus tractus
AGTCAGGTTGCCCATAGCAATATGCACAGATGTGATTGGCAGTTAGAGGGGACATTGTTCAGTGAATATGAATGAAATTAAGAAGATAAAAAGCAACAGAATGAATTTTAAATTCTACATATGCTCCACAGGCTTTTTACCAGCTTTTTATAAGCATACATTAGGATGGAGCATCTTTGTAATCACCAGTATTTTGATTAGTAACTGCCATCTCATTGAATATTTTTTCTCAGTAAGTGTAACTGATTACAGAGATATTTCCTTTGCAATTTAATAACATGTAGCTCTAAAACATGTAGCTGGCTACTTCAAACACTGACGCTCCACAGAGAGACAGAAGGCAGCAGAGGAACCCAAGTTGTGAGAATATAAGGGGGGATGCTGAATGATTGACATGTGGGTTTCTGTTGTACGGCAGATTCTGGTGGGATCTACCCTCCTTCCCTTTCTTCAAGGTCTGTATCACTGAAACACACAAAAAAACATCTGTATGCACACCTGCAAAACCTACTCAACATTCTCAACATACAGGGAGTTGTGTACGTTCATCTTCCTCTCACTGTTTCTCGCTCTGTCTTGAAGCAACCTTCCAGCATGAATAAGTAGTGAGGAGACTTATATAACCTCAGCAGTGTGTCCTCCCTCGCCAAGGATCCATGGGGAGAAAAAAAGGGGAAGCATTGGAAGAGGCAAGCGTCAGTAGACAGTCAAGAGTGGAGGCAGTGAGACAGAGCAGCAGGCAAGATCTTAAAAGGAAGGTGTGGCTGTTCGAATGTTTTGACTAACAGTCGCAAATTCCCTTTAAATCCAGTCTGCTGGGTGTTCTGTGCCTGCGGCAGGCTGAGGAAGAGGATCAGGAGGAGGAGAGGAGAAAAGAGGAAGAGACCTAGGAAAAGGAAAGGAAGCCAGCCACCTGCTATTTAAAGCTGGAAGGGAAAAGTTCTGGAGAAAGCTCGTAGGAATAAAGCACATTGTTGTGTTTTTTCTATATTTACAGATGCAGTTACATCTTTTCAAATGCTGTATTTCATAAATATGTGCACTACATTTTTTTATGTGTGGAAAGAGGGCACATTTGTTTAAACACTGGAGGGTTCATCCACAGCATTTGCACATTTTCCAAACAGAAACATTACCTGGGTGTTGAGATGTGTGAGTGTAGCTGTCAGGTAAATCATTAGTGTATGAATTGATCCTAATGTCACTCTACACACTGAGTTTGAGAGTTTGAAACAAGCAATTACAGCACAAAAATGTCAGTTATATTGAAGCCATTATGCTAATTCTTTCTTTATACAGATTGCAGAACAACTGCTGCTGTTGCACTGTTTGTGATAACCATGATGAACATCTGGGTTACAGTTTTTTGGACTGAGAATAAGCGCTAATCAGACACACAGGATCCATTACTACTGTTAAAACAATTGGTTGATCAACTAAATGTTTAAAACACTGTAAATTAAGCAAAAATGCAAAAACATTTGTTGGTTCCAGCTGCTCAAATCCTCTGCTTTTTTCTTGTGTAATTCATTATAAACTAAATATTTTCTGTTAGCTGCTCTTAAACTAGCGTTCCCGTTGTTTTCAGTGTTAATGCTAAGCTAAGCTAACTGGTTGCTGGTTGTCGCTTCATATAAATCTTACAGACACAAGACTGGTATAAATCTTCTTATAAAATGTGCATGGTTGCCTTACATCCTTTATTTTTTAGCAACATTGGCTTGCGTATTAGATTGGCTTATTTAGCTTAATGGAGCACAAAAAATAAGTAAATAAATAAATGAAGCATTCCAGTCTTACATTTACGATGGCCTCTTTGGTCTGGGCCATGTCAGAAATGACGCCATCCGTGATGATGAGGAGCACAAAGTACTGAGAGCCATCTTGCACTGCAGCTGCATACCTGCACACATACACACGCACACACACACATACAGACGGAATTTGGAGAATCCTCAGTTACCTCTTTGACTGAAGAAACGATTCATCGATAGCTTTTTTAAATAATAATGTAGAGAACAAAGCGTGTCAGTATGCACTCTCACAACAGAAAAATTCAATAAAAGTGTTGTTCATGGCTTTACCTCAGATAACACAGATTAAAATACCTCACAAACACACGCTGAAGTTTAACACAAAGCTGCCTTACACTGTTTTATTCACAGATTAACACCTTTGTTAAAATCTCTTCCCACTTGACTTCACCTATTCAAATGCTAAATACCAATGCTTGTTTTGTATTCACAGAGTTATGGCTCTCTGCAGCAGTTTGAAAAGTGTGACTCCTTTTTTATCAGAATGACATTTTTAATTATAACAGAGCTTTTTCATAATCAGATGGCAAATTGTTTGGTTGTGGCTCAACAAATGAGAGGGCGAGGGAAGCCGTGGCAGTTGGAGGTGGAGGTGGATGTCAGGGGCCAAGAGTCCACACAGATAATTTAACAGTTTGTATACTTTTTTATGTGTTTCTTTATGTGTTCTGTCAGCTAAACCTGCCACCTTTTTGACTGCTGTCAGCTGATCTAAATTTATATTCAGGTATATTACATCCTGTTCTTTGCGTCAAGCTGAACAGATACTGTCATTTTACATGGTCAGAAAAGCAGTGCCAAAGGAAATTAATACCAGTCAAGGTTAGCAGTCGAAAATGTTGATGTGTGTTTTATTTTGATGACCAAAATTTGTCAGAGATCAAACTATTGATGATCTGGATGCCAACAATGTGGCACAAAAACAGAATTCCTCTGATTGTTGACAATAAACAGACAATTGCATTATTGTCAGCAGGTCTGTTGGAAAAAAAGGTTTGGATATTATGTCCAGCTTTCTTCGTAAGGGGTGTTGGCGGTAACTGAGATGGCAATAAATGTGATACATGTTTCTTTCTGTTTCTCACTTTGTCATAGTAGGCGATGGAAATGCACCTTAATGCTGGTTGTCAACCTACATAAAACATGATTCACATTTTCACTAGATTCACTAGATTGACTTGCAGCTGTACTGAACTCTTTGGTTCTGAACTGAAGAAGCTTCTTGGATGAGAAGTGAAACGTCTTCCCAAAGCTCAACACAGTCCAGTTGCCTTGTTTTTTAATTCTTCAAGATAACCATGACCTGGATGACTGAGAATCTGCATGGACATTTTTACTAGATTAAATTCTTGTTTTTTTTATAGGCCTCTATGTAGTTATGTGTGAGGGAAATCTGAAATGAAGATCACAAACTATTGTCTTAAAAACTTTATTGAGCCTATCCAAAGGGACACAGCCTCGACAGAGTATGTGAGTTCAAAAGGCTTCTCACAGAGAGGGGGGGGGGACATTACAGTTATTTGTGTGTGTGTCTTTTTATAGCCTGCTGCACCCTAAAGAGAAAGAGGCTGTGCCTTGTGCTTACAGACAGAGAGTAAGAAAAACACATCCTTATATGGTGAGGTTAATCTGTTATTAGTGTTGATAAATAAGCCAGCAATGCAGACTGAAACTGAGTTCACATATGAAGACACACACCTGCACAGGAGCCCACAATAATATGAGTTCAAATTTCACATTAAATTTCCATCACATCTAATAACAGACTCTCTCTGAACATCCTTATTTATGGAAAAAAACCTGATTAGCCATGAACGGTCTGAACCCTTACCATGTACTATGTGACATAAGAGGCAAAAGTTGTGTCAGAGTTTGTCTAATACTATTTAATATGTCACATTGATTCATACTGTTTCTCTGTTTGTCCTTGCTGCTACTTCAATATGACCAAAAAAGAAGAAACTCTTCACTGGCTGCATGCTCCCTCACCTGGCGACATGGTTCACCACAGGGGCGAAGTTGGTCGGCCCGTACAGCTGCACTGTCCTCAGACTCTGGTGGTAAGCCTCCAAGATTCCCTCAATCCCATTACAGTACGGATTTTCCATGTTTCCGTTCTGACAAGGAGAGAAAAAAAAAGAAGAATCGATTTTTCATGCACTTTGTGAATGCATTTATTGAGCAGAGAAAGACTACAGGCTAGATTTATAATTCAATAATCCATTTAGAAATTTGATGTTCATGTGAGAAGCATATAGGAAATACAAGCTTAATCTTGTGATATAATCCTGTTGAAAAATGCTAAACAAATTAACAAATCTTGAATCTTGAAACAGCCAAGATCTTTATCTATCTAGCACTCGGGTAACATTAAATTCCATGTGCTTAAATTATCACACCAAATTAAAATATAAATTTGGAGAAAAGTATTGAATATTAATAAGGACATGAAATCAGAGGAGACTTCGTTTACCAGTGGAAACTCGTGTGACACCCGTCCATCAGGGGGTAGTTTGGCTCCGAAGCCCAGAGCAGGGAACATCTTGTCGCTGTCGTAGTCCTGAATGATCTCCCCGACAGCCTTCAGGGCCATGGCGTAGGCGTTCAGCTGGTAGGGGTTCATGTAGTGCAGTGAAGTAGACTGGGAGGGGTTACCTGTTGACCGATCAATCAGTCTGCAGGTCATTTTGGGTGATGAAGGTCGAGGACATCACTTAAATAATGTACGGTGCAGTTTTTGTGCACCTGCTCTGCAGTGACATGGCGTTTAAAAGTCATTTTGTTTGCTGCGGCCATACATCACAATCAACATGATTCCTGTTAGAGCGCAGATGATGCATCATCCACAAACAGCGGAAGGAAGATGCTGTAAAAAATGAATTCCTTCAAATGACAAATTACTTGAGCATTTAGAACGCTTGTCAATAACCAACCTTATTAAATACAGTATCTCCTCCATAATGCACTATAAATTCATCCACTATTAATAAGCAACTTGGAAGTGTTTGATATTTTTCAGAGATAAAAGTTGTACCTGATCTGACAGCAGACAATCTGTCTTTTGCCTGTCAAGCTGTGCCCCCACAGTATGTTACACAAGTCTCTTATCCATGCACAGTGCACGATTAAACTGTATGTAAACTGTATGAAATCTCAACAGTTAGAGGAAATTGAGCGTTCACCAAGCCCCACCTTGGTTATGGTCGCTACACCTGTGAAGCTTCCTGTACTCACAGGACACATTTAGAAGTTACTGACTCATGTGTTTCAGTTACAAGGAAGTGTTTTGACTCACTGACCACACTGGAGGTTGGAAGTCAAATTATGTAAACTGACATCTGCTACTTTTGATCACTTTGCATGTTTATTTTAGTCAACATCTGTCAGATCTGGTGGAAAATGAGAGACTCCTGCTGCAGAATTCTGCCTACTTTTTACATTGCAACACCAATTAGATCAGATCTGTCACACTAGCTCACCATGTTGCTGTTATTACAGTCATGGTGAATAGTCAGAATGGGTTGGTATTTGAGCTTTATAATGAGTTAATTTTGAGATATCGTGTCAGTGTGGTTGTCAAAACAAATGTAAGTATCTGCACCTGTACAGAAGAAATGAAGGAACCAGGTGGCAGTAAAGAACCGGGTGCTAGAAAACTCAGTAAAGCACCCCCTGTCTGATGTGTCTGTTGTGTTATTTTCCTGGAAATGTTTGTAATTCTCAACCAAGCTGAGTGTGACTGGACAATAGATGTTCTAGTCATTGTCACCTGCAACTCAACAAAAAGTATTTTAGCTATTGAAATCTCTCTGGCCTTGAAGGTAAAACATAGTTTAGTTTTTCTGAGTCTTTTACACTTGTGTTTTTGGGAGTGTAAAGTCTAAAAAAAAAAGACCTCACCCTCCAAACTTTATAAGTGTCTTTTATTTTTCGAAAAGCAGTCGTTAAAATACAATTTCAACAACAGCCGAGTTGCGCTCACTGACGTATGATTGGATGATTAATGTTTGGAGGCAAGTTAAGGAACAATCAGTTGGACAAATGGAAATTCTTATAATAAGTTAATGGTAGATAAATCTTTTGGAGCATTGTGTTCAGACATATATAAAGACATAAGTAGTGTAATTAGACTTAAGTATGGTCCTTTCACATGCTGAGAAATCTCTATGGCGAACAGAGGGTTTTGCCCCATTTGCTTTATTTTATTTTTGCTAAAACGCCGGCTATTACATTCATTAAGACTGTATCGACAGAGCATTTAGAAGGAAGAGCTATCCAGGAGAGGCTATCACTTGTAGGTGACAATGAGTGTACAGTACATGTTGCTGCACCTCTGCTTGTGTGTGTGTGTGTGTGTGTGTGTGTGTGTGTGTGTGTGTGTGTGTGTGTGTGTGTTTGAGTGATTGATTCTGAAATTGGACATGCCACATTTAAAGAGCACTACTATCTATTCTCTCCCCTCCTCCTCCACACACACAAACTTTGCCGTATCACTCACCATTAGATGCTGTGAAATCAATGGCCACAGTGAAATTGATCTGCGTCCTAGAAAGGGGATGGAGAGGAGGACATGGGGGAAAAAAAATCAACAACAGAAACCAGCCAGCAATAACAAACATGCCAGGCCTCATTAAATTCCTGTGATCTTACAGCCAGTCACTCACACACACACACACACACACACACACACACACATTTACAGGCAAACCTTCTGGCAAGATGACAGCTTAAACATTATACACATCTTGCACAAAATATAGCACTTAATTCTCATGATGGTATGGTTTGAAACAGATCAATATTTAAATGTCATATCAAGTCTTTTTTGATGTAAGACACAAATTATCATCTTTAAGTTGCTAAAAAGGATTTAAACAATATACTTCTTCCGTTTCTCTGACTTCACCTCCACGAGGAGGAGTAGCAGGAGGTACCGTGAAGTCTTTGAGATGCTGAGCCTGGTAACAAGCAATTACTAGGCTGATGGAGCACTTAAGAGCAAATCATAATCCAATTTTCCCTGCTGATGAAGCACTACCCTCCTCTTGCTAATTTACAACAATGAGACGAGGCCTTCGGGTGCCCGAATGACAGCGTCTCATCATCTGATGTGCGTGAGCCACCAGAGAGGGAGAAAGAGGAATGATACAGTAATAAACTTGTTAAAGATTCACATTAACCTTTCAGTTTGGGGTGGGGCGGAGAATATGCCACAGTCTGACCCTGCTGACCTCAGTGCTGATTAAAACTGGTGTTATAGATTCATGGGGACTCTCGGATACATTCTCTGCATGCAAAGGTTTGCTAATTGTGAATCTGCACCAGGAGATGCTGTTTTTTCCCGCTGTGATTTCCTTTTAGGTCTATAGATGTGGATTCCCTGTCCACTTTATTTTTGTGTGTGTTTGTGTGTGTTTGAGTGTGTGTGAGGTCAGTAAAAAAAAGGCTTGGACATCTTTTGCATACTCTTGTCACTTTGTTGAACCCTTGTTAAACAAGCCTCCTTGACACCGCAGGCTTGTTATGTAGAAGTTCAACTCTTTTCTGTCTTTCTTTCAAACCTTCATTCCTTTTCACTTTTTTTGCACAAACCATCTACAGTTATTCTGCTTTTCTCTGCAGGCAAAATATTAACTGTTTCTGCACTTTCATTTCTTTCTGTTTTAACCCCTTCTTAATTCTAATTCTGTGGCAGTAAAAGATATAAAATATTTTGTTCCAATTATTAAACTGAAAAGAGTGCACTAAACCGCATTCAGCAGAGAGATGTCTTTTATAATCATATTCAAGCATATTATGTCCTCTTGTTCCTTCCTCCTGAGCTGCTCCAGTGCCGCAATATCAGAAAGTGGGACAAAAATCAACATTTCATTTCACCTCAGTCCACACAAAGGTGAAATACTTCTGAGTTATCTGAAAAGCCAAATCAGTCTTGTCCTTTTATGATTACTGTGGTTGTCAAATAAGACATAAAAGCAGCAAGAATTGGCTTTGCATCATAAAGACAGCTCTGGCATCAAATATCCCCAAAAAGTGACTGAACACCTAGTGTAAAAAGAAAATACAGATATGTTGTGTTTCACTTGTTTCAATGCCTTCAAAACCTCGAACAGTTAAAGTGACACATTTTCCTAACTTCCACCCATTCTCTAAAAAGCAAGAGGATCAGTAAGTGCCACAGTAATGTTAAGGCCCAGACGGTGGGAATTATATTTTTGAAGTGAGGCTACTAAAGCTTAAGGTTATAGTATCGTAGATCAGCGAAAGCCAGGAACTGTCAGTGAAATCTGCCACACTTGTCAGCTCTGCTGCAGCCCATAAAAGCCATGACAGCCGACCCGCTGTGATAGGACAGTGGAGATCAAAGCGCAGCCCAACCTGCCTGAAAGGTACACTTCACCTGAGACATGCTTGATATTCTCATGTCAACCTCAAGCTGCAGGACTTAGCTGAAGTTAAAGTTGAAGTTTTCTGTCACCATTAAAACAGTTTGGTCTTAACTTTTTTATTTAAAATATATTTGGCTTTCTAATTTATTATTTGCTGATCTTAAATCAGCTTGGTGTCATTACAGTGTGGGAAGCATGTGCAAATAAACAAAGTTTAACTTCCCTGCATTGTCCCTTTTGTCCCTGCATCCAGAGCCCCCCACTCATTTGAGTCATCCTGCAGACTTTTGCTGGCATTAAAGCTGCTGATCGAACTATAATTTGTATACAAGGAGTATAGAAGTCAGATTGGGAGAGAGAATAACCGCTTTAGCAAAAGCTCCATCACAGCCTTTTTTTTCTCTGTTTTCTCTGGATATTTAACTCCAAAGACTATCAATGACAAACTCTTCTCATGGAGACATGGTGATGGATTTTGGGGCAACTGGCAGTGTGAATACTCTTCCCTTTTCATGCCCCTATGTTGGAGAGTCTGTGATGACAATATTTGCACCAAGTTTCAGCTGCCACTTTATTGTAAATATACGAGAACCCTCTCTGGGACCAGTGTTTGGTTTGTCTGTTCTGGACTGCTGTAGAAACATGGCAGTGGAACATGGCGGACTCCATAGAAAAGACTTGCTCCCTCTGTAGATATAATGGGCTCATTCTAGGGTAATGAAAACACAACGACTCTTAGTTTCAAGTAATTATACAATAATGAAACTCAATTATGAATATCATATTCCATTTCTGCTAATTGATTCTCCTAAATCTTACACTGTGGACTTTTAAATCAGAGTTTCTCTACCTTTTGTCACATCAGGGACCCCAACACGTCATGAATTAGACCATTGACCCCCATTTGATAAGATTTTTCTGTTAGATGTTTTATCACAAAAAGTTCATGACACCAGTGACCGAATTAATCATAAATTTGTTTCTGTGTTACTAGAAAATGGAATTATACTGAATATAAATGAATTTCCTGTTTGCTAGGGACCTCTGGAACCACATCGAGGGCCCCTTTAGATATTCAGACCCCTTTCTGGGAGCTCCTGCTTTAAATACTGCAGATAACACTTACTGTGAACTACTCAATAAAACAAAGTTACAGTGCCACTATAAGATAAGGGGATAGAGATGAATGTCTTTTAATACAATTTTTAATAAAGACTCCACAGATATATCCTCTAATTATCATTTTAAGTAATTTACTATCAAGATGACTTTCCGTAATAGATGTACAATATTACTCCTCCATCTTTTACAACTCAATTCTCACTGAAGCATCTTTTGTTGGTCATTGACAGTAATTCTGTATTTCAGAGTTTTTCAGCTCATTGTTTGGGTTTTTATGGCCCACAATTATATTTGTTTGGTTCAGTCTCTCTGCTCTCACCCAGATGCAGCATGAAGCTGTTTTTATTCAAAGCTTTGATTAATCCACTGTGTGCTAGCAACAATGGCAGACAGACAGAGTTAGCAGCTAGCAGGTGAACGTATAGCTGAGCACTTAGCAGGTATAGAGCCAAAAATTCTTTTCAGTGGTTGATAGAGAGGAAAGGAAACCTAGAGGAGACTGAGAGTCGTATTTACTGCTCATTATCCTTAAAATGTGTAAAATAAGTTTGCGTCCACAACTATTTAAGGTGATAATATGTCAGTGCTGTGTTCAAAATGTGTTTTGCTGCCTCCAAGTGGCCGAAATATTTGTAAATGTGTGTCTAAGCAGCTCGGTGTGATCTTCCAAACCCCAATAAATGGGCACTTTGACTTGAAAACAATGAATCTTGGTGAGATCCTACTAAACAGGCAGGTGTGAAAATAATCTAAACAGGAATTGAGGCATTTAAAAAAGGAAGAAAGGTTGTTTGAGGAGAAGTTTAGGTATGCAGACAGTCATTCCCACTCACCCCCCTTTGATGTAATCCAAGAATGTGAACTCTGACTCCACAGAGAATGACAGCAGGGTCACCTGAAATTAAATACAAGTACAAACACTGAACTGAACATCGGGGAAATGATCTTTTCCTCCTAAATACAAAAAGTCTCAACATCTTGATGTAGCACTTGATTCTAAATTTGGTAGAAGCTATGAGCAGTCTGGTTTCTGATGACTGATTCATTTACATTGCCAGAGGACAAGTCTGAAGAGAGGATGAGATCCATTTGTATGCATTGCCTCCACATGGCCTCACTGCTGTCTAAGTTGTGTGAAAATTAGTGTCTCAATTGGTGTCACCCACTCACATCTCCCAGATCTTCTGTCCTTCAAGTTCTGCAGCGCCTTCATCATTTTATTTTGTCCGACTTAACTGAAACCAAAAGTATGCATCTTGCATAACCACCTATAGCACCATATACTATAATAATC
The DNA here is from genome assembly GCA_029783725.1 of Acanthurus tractus. NCBI lineage: Eukaryota > Metazoa > Chordata > Actinopteri > Acanthuriformes > Acanthuridae > Acanthurus > Acanthurus tractus. The sequence continues at coordinate 17,324,728 of JAQNCA010000014.1, forward strand.
AGTGCAAATGCTCACGGTTTCAACTATTAAGCAAGCTATTCTGGTTTGGCTACTCAATTAACAAAGCTCATTCTTTTGATTTCTACCAAATGTTTTAATTAATTGCTGCGTGATGTGAGAATTAACGAGGAAATCTATGTTTGTTTTTTCAACACAGAAAGCACAAATTGGCATCTTCTTCCAAGGAGCTGACACTCTTGTGATAATTAAAGAGGGATTCATTTAACAGAAGAGAAGAGAGGTAGGTGTGGAGCAGAAAAGAGGCTCAGTGCCAGTCCTGGTTTGCTGCTGAAGCCATACTCACAGTTCCAGAATTTACATATTTCTTTTTCTTCATTTTCTTCTTGGTATTAATCACCTACAAAACAAACAACAAGAGGCACAGGTGATCTAAGATGAACATATTTTAAGCAAAACTGCTTCGAATTGATACTGTAGCTTAGTTCAGATGGAGGAGCCTGGACTTTTGTCGATGTGGGCTGCAAACAAGTGGTGCAGAAATTAGTCCTGAAACTATGAAATGAGCATTGTACGGCGACTAGTTCCCACATCCTGATATCAGCGCTGGTAATACAATACTTGAATTTTGTTTTTCATTTTGTCAGTTGTTACAAAATCTTATAATTAGTTAAAATGTCATCAAAACATAAATCTATCTGAGCAAAAGGCTTAATTTAGCAGCCTGTTATTGTAAAACTTCCTGTAATTTCTTCAGTGGAAGATTGAAGCAGTAAGTATGTATTCTTACCCAAATTAAAACAGAATTTTCACTCTATGTTTCACCCTCTTTCACACACATTCACAACCTTGTTTTTTTACACTGTAATCTGTTTTTACGTGGGTATAACAATAGTAATGAAGGCGTGTGTGTGGGCGGCATGAGGATAAGTACATGCCATCACATAGACGTATGCAAAACAAATGGTTTATTTTCATATAAGTGACAGAGGAGAGTAACAAAGGTAACAGAGGATGCCTGTGCTGAAGTAACAGATGGGTATTAAAGGAAAACCTGGCTCATGTAATAGCACTTAAAAACATTTAATATAGAAACACTTCATCTTGAGGGCTTATAAACGTCAATCACACCACTGGCGGGGACAAGACCGGATATTCAAAACAAAGACTTGATGGGTGAGACAGACTTAAGCTTTCAAGACTTAGATGTACTTTACCAGTATTCCTCCAGCTCCAGAACAAGAGAGAAATGTCAATCCGCAGACCAAAGACGTCTCAGCTCATTACCTCGTTTCTCTATGGCTGCTAGGCATGAAAGTGACAGCCTCTAATTTAACATGGGGGGATGGCAATTTGTCTGACACACTGAACAATCTGCTGATGCAAAAACTAAAGGGCCTTTCAGTCTCACTGGGGGGTAGAGAGGAATCAAGAGTAGCGTATAATGAAGCTGACAACCAAAAGACAGGTATTTGTCCTTCGGCTGAAGGCCACCAAACCACAGAGGCATGAAAGTATTGACATGCTTTCCTTTATAGTTAGGACTTTTAAGTGTCAGATATTTATCTAACTATTTAAGTGTTTTTCTTATCAATTAACATAATAAATTTTGTTTTGGACAAAGTTAGAGTGAAAACCATTAACATAGATCTATTTTATTTCTTAGGTCTTACCTCGGATTCCAGGATTTAGAGCCATTTTAAATGAATTGTGTTGGCAATTTGCATACAAAGTTGTATTGTGTGCCATTAAGCGACACAGTAAGCTATCCCTTGAGAAGTGCTGAGAAATAGCAATGATCTTTCTAAATCCCTGGATTGTTCTTCTGGATTAATCCTGTTTCACGCTGCTGCTAATAGCTGCATTCCTATGAGTGTCAGCATCCAGGTGATTACGGCAGCAAAACGAATCTTGAAATCTGACAACAACAACAACTGGGCCAGAAGAAGTATTTAATTGGATGTTGGGCTGCTGGGAGATGGTGAGGAGACATGCACACCTACTTTACCATACAAATGCCCTTTAAAGAAATTAATTGGGAGTGCATTCAATCACTCTTTCTTCTTTTAACTTTTGAATAAATGTATTTTATTGCTGCAGGGGCAGGAGATATCTATGGACAGGAATGTGGCAGAGTAATGGAAAACAGTGCAACAGTGATGTCAGAGATAGAAATGCCACTTATGTTAGAAATGGAATCCAAGACGTCTAACATAGAGGGAATCTGGACCCGAGGAGCTCACAGACACACAGCTGAACTGTGAAAACACTGGAATTACTCACCTCATACACGTTGAACTGGCTCTGCCCTCGAGCTAACTCTCGATAGCTGGTTGTAAAGTCTCCGATGAAGTCATGGCTGAGAGGAGGAATAAAATGACAGACTCTGTTGAGCAAAAATCAGGCAGACATAGCAGGACAGATGTTTGGAAGAAAATGGAACTTAGTGACAAGAAACGATCGGTTTCCTGAGGGAATTTGTCTTGAATGTAACTGTGCTTTGAGTTCATATTTTATAATTTAAGAGAAACTGTTCTTCAGATATTGAAGTGCATGTTAAAGAATAGTCTCGGCAATCACACTCACCTGCCATCCCTATCCCAATCATACACCTCCACCTTGATTGTTCTGGAAAGAAAAATCAGACACACACAGACAATAAGGTTAGATTTGGATTTCAAGCAGCGAGCTTCAGTCTCACCACCAGGTTCAGCAGCTCGTTCTGAAGCTTTAAATCATATCACACAATCTTTCTGAGCAGATGGAGTTTTAACAGCTATCATGTAGTTAAAAATGATCTAAATTTTTTAAGTCGACCAAAACGAGGTCCTTAAAAGGATCTGAGAAATGTAAATTTGAACATTAATAATTGAAACATTGTCATACATACAATGTATAGAGGCTTCAATCTGCAGTGTGCCATTGATCAAAGAAGGGACTAATAAAAGGGGACAGGGAATGTATATCAGAGCCCCTTTTTACTCAGCCATATGAGCCATTGCAGGGTTCACCTCTGGCTAAATGGTCTTTATTCATATCATGTTGTTCATTGTTGGTCAAACGCGATTGTACTGCTAAAACAGGGAAGCAAAAGCCAATATTTGGAATCTTTCACACTGGACTAGTCAGTGTGGAAACTGATGTATATTGTACTACAGTAGATGAGAGATTATTTACTGCAACATGCTGCCAAGCAGTCTTGTTTCTCTGTCCTCACCATGGAGAGAGAGCAGGCCTCAAATTTTGGCATCAGAACAATTTACAGCCATATTTTAAAAAATAGTGCGGCTCTCCAATGTTTCTCTTCAAACAATCTCTGAGGTACAGCACTGACAAGTGCCATCGGTACTTTTCTTGTAAACAAACAAAAGTTGTGTTTATGCTCAGTTTTCTCACCAAACCACTGTGTGTCTGCCTGAGATCAACAATCATGCTGAGTACATTTTCTACCATATGAAAAATTTGCAAAGCTGGTGCTTGAAAACACTTAACACAGTGCATCAATTGGATATAATTTTTACTTGAGTCTTCTTCAGTGACACATTTGTGCCACTGTCTTTGGAAGAATAAACTTCTGTAGGATGTAGATCTGCCTGCCTGAGCATGTCCATCCTCATGTGTGTACTGTACAAACAAGACAAGGGCCCACTTATTAAAAGCTACCACTCCTAGTGGTAAAAAAAAAACTCCAGAAGGCACCTTTAATTGTCTGCAACGTTGGTTGATGGAAAAATGTGGAGGAATGTTGTCCAAAATGTGACTTAATGTAAAACAGGAGTTACTTTATTGTTTTTATTTTTAACTAGCTGAGGTTGTACTTTAACCACTTCATTATCTTCACTGAGGCTTTTCTCATGAACAAGGACAAGAGAAAGCAGCCATCGGCATGCTTCATGCCAACTCTTTGAGCTTTGGGATTTTTTGTGCCAAATACACAATACAGGCTCATTATCACTTGTAAGTGCTACACGGAAAATAAAGATTAAAGTTGTTTATTTATTTATTAACTTAAAAGAATCTGTTGTTTGGTTTGGTGTGTTAATGACTAGATGATTGAGTGGGTTGAGAGGCTCTTAATCAAAATATCACAACTGAAATTGAGGAATTTTTTTTTTATTTGTGATATGATACTAACGTACATTGATGTAATTTTGTTTGTACTCAAACAGCACTAGGGAGACACCAAAGTCACAACATGTAAATGTCGCTTTGTTTCTAAAACAGAAATCCTTTACAAAGCAGAGCAGCCGGCTGCATCTAGCGAGAAAAAAAGTCAACTTATATTAAGCACTTCTTCCAAAAAATTGTAACTTTTAAACTCAGGCACATGTTAACTTCCACTCTTCAAAAGAACATCAGAAAAAAAAAAGACACTGACGACATTTTACACAAATGCAGCAGAAACAACGTCCCTGCAGAGTGCAGAAGGGGGGAAAAAATGAAAAAAAAAAAAAAAAACTTTTTTGGCACTTTCATTCCCGAGTCACATTGATCTCACCTCCATGTCTCCCCCCCTCCCTCCCCACTCTGTTTTACACAAGTACTGACATCAGCCCAGATCCAAAGAAAATAGAAGCAAGCGGCACATCAGAGACTCTTCCATGTCACTGAGGAATTGAAAGATCCCTGAAATAAGCCCAACTTCCTCTCTGCCACCTGGCCCCTGTCGCTCTGTGGTGACAGTTTGTTCTTTTGAGGTTATCTTCAAGGCTGCGAGCGAGAGAAAATGTGCTTGCCACCTAGGTGGTAGAAACATGATGCTTATCTTCATGCATGGAAAAAAAGACTGGGAAATAGGTAGAGCTAAGATAGATACAGCAATAGACAGCAGACACACAGAAAAAAGACTTCCCCCTGACCAATCTACACACAGCGCTGGTCCTTGATCTAAGTGGTGCAGTTTTAGAGTACCCCATGCTGCTCAAATTAAGTACCAGGAAGCTGTTATGGCCCAGGCTCAGAGCATCTCCCATTATTTTATTTCAAATCTAAACTTACAGCTGCATCAAAGGGCTCAGATGTTCAGATCCTCGAGTGGCCCCTTGAACTCTCCGAACAATATACACTCAAAAAACTAATCTGCCACAGATATCTTCTTCTACTATTCCAAGGCATCTCTAATGAACATGACTCATCTCCAGTAATGGAGGTGCATATAATTGGGGGGGGGGGGGACGACTGCATTTGACACTGAACAATTCTTCAGCTCCAATTACAAGGATCTGTCTGTAATCTCTTGCCAGGGACGAAAATAGACCCCTTTTGAGTCGCTTGGGCGAGCATGTTAATGAGAAAGAATTGATTCCTTTGATGTTTTTAATGAATTAGCAGCATTAAAAAATATATACAGGCACCTTAGGTACCACCTACACAGAGGATACATCGTATACAGGGGTGTGAAGCATAGAAAGATGGAGGGAATATGAAATTTTTTTTAATGTCAGTTGTTGAGAAAAATACACAATGACCTAAGAGCACTTTCCATGTCCCTCTTCTCCCTTCTTACTTCTTCCTCCTCTTCTCCTTGACTTACTCATCTGGAACAGGGTCTTTGACTGATTGGATTTCTCCCTCTTATACACAGCAACTACACTTGCCTTTGCTGCCTGTTCTGTGTTTCTCCTCTCCTTTATTTCTCTTCCTATCCTCTCCTCTTAGCACTTCCCCTACTGTTCTTTCCTTCCTCCCACTTGCATCTGTGTTGCCAAAGTGTAGTCTGTTGCTTCCACCGCAGAATGTATGTATGTATGTATGTATGTATGTATGTATGTATGTATGTATGTATGTATGTATGTATGTATGTATGTATGT
>JAQNCA010000014.1:17330596-17341997 GCA_029783725.1 Acanthurus tractus
ATGTATGTATGTATGTATGTATGTATGTATGTATGTATGTATGTATGTATGTATGTATGTATGTATGTATGTATGGAGGAATGGTTTTTCCCCCATTATATGTTCACTGTAATAACAGACTCAACTGGATGTTGGCAATTAAAGGACTGTCAGCCTAATCACTGCACCCCTCCGTCACCAGTCAACAAAGTGGGAAAGTGGACATGTTTCTATCCCTGTCTTTGTGTTTGGGAGATATTTTAAAAGGTTACTGACAGATCTAGCTAAAATATGCTTGACATGCAGCCTTTGGCCACGATTCAAACCTGAGATTATCCAGTGTTGTGTTCAGGCAATAACAAGCAACACTTTCCCAGTGGCAGTGTTTGTGCAGCAACCATTGTGTTTTATCCAATTTGACCTTTATTCAGCGTGGTTGCACATTGTCATAAATGTTGCCTTTGTGGCAGAAAAAGAATTTCATGTTTATCATTTTTTTGATAATAGAGAGTTGAAACTCAAATTACAAATGCTGCTCTTTGTAATGTGGTTGTTAGGCAGGTGCTGGTGCCACTTTTTAGTTCTATTACAGGCACAAAAACTACTAATTACATACATAGAAATGAAGATACTGTCAATACTTGTGCTTTTATTTACTTTTTCAGGTTTAAATCTTTATGCACCTCACTATATAAAACTGCTGAGGATTATTTTATGCATAAGGTTAGATGAGGCTGTAACTGCATTGTGTTTGTTTACTACAAGGGAGCATACTTAACATGATTTTCACTGGGTTATTTACGGTAGATTTTAGAACATCCTGGAAGCACATCCTTATTTTTGCACATACTTCACACCAAACATGAAAATCTGAAAAACCAACATCACACCAACCTTGCAAAAAGGTCTGTGAATGGACGGAACAGCCAGTCAGCGCAAATGTGCAAAAATGTAAGTGAGATCTTTAAATTCAGTATCAAACATCCCACAGGGACTCAAACTGTTGTAGGACACAAGTCTGTCACTGAGAGGCCGTGGAACTGAGATGTAAAATAAGTTTCACATTTTTTGACATGAGGGTTTTTTTAAGAGAGTTTCACGGCCACAAGTCTAAAGTGCAAGGCCTTCCCACACACCTGGAGGGGTGAACCGGAAAAAAGTATAAATGGGACCATTGCAACAGGAAGTCAGAGACGAGTTCGGAAATGAATAATTACGCTTATCATCAACAACGAAAATCAGCCTGGTCTGAAAGGTTTTGCCGCAGTTAAAATAGAATTGATATTGAATAATCACGTGAAAGAGAAGTGTTTTTTGTTTCTACTGTAATGTTTATTTGATGAAGATGTAACAGCATATCATCTGTTAGACCTACACATAGAGACTACATAATAGTGACGGTTTAAAGGTAATGTGTCATCACTGTTATTTCATTATTAAGAATACATTTATTTTACAACTTGTTTTCAGGTTACTTATGCACTAAGGTGAGTATGAAGCTTTGGACCAATTTCATACAAGTCAGACATTAAAAATGGTAAATTGCTTAGAGCGTAACATGGAAATTTGCTTGGAGGACTCACTGAAGCACTAAAGCACATTATATGCCGGAAATCTTAAATTCTCTTTTGGTTTGTGTTTGATTTATTAATGTTTCTTCCATCTCTTACTGTGTATCTTTTGTTTCCCAACAGAGAGGCAAAAGATAGACAGTACCTCTGCACAGCATCAATTTCCTGTCTGACACACTGAATCAGGAATTTGAAAAAATGGTTGTTAAGGTAGAGGAAAAATATATGTTGTTGCATTACAGTATGGTTACACCACAAAAAAGCATCTCTTTGCAAGGTGGGAAATATAAAAAGTTACACTTCTGACCCAGTTCTCCCCCACTGTGACTCAGAACAAGAATTCAATCATAAGAGCTAACTGAATCAGAATTGATGGCCCTTTGTTCCAGAAGATACCAGTGCTATTTTAATAGGTCTCTTTAAACTGGTGTGTATTTGTCTGCTTAGAGAGAAAAAGTCAAGACATCAAGTCCTCCTCCCTCCATTCCTTCAGAGGTGTCTGATGGGAGAGCAGATTACCCCTTTGCTGAACTTGCTCAAACTTCTCCTTTTGCCCTTTGTTGCCACTAACAAGAGGATCACGTCTGAACTGCAGCACTGATCTAATTAGAGCAAAGGAAATCAGCAGAAGGCCATCCGCTAACATACTCGAGTGGGCTTGTACTCTCAACAGACAGAGGTGTTTCGATGCCTTGTCCAGCATGTGCTGGACGTGGTTTGAGAGAAAGTAAAGTAAATGCCAAACCAGGAAACAAGCAGTCGTAGCCACGGTCATTGCCTTCCTCTTGTTTCCGTCATCCTTGAAGGCTTGATTAAGTGCATCCCACATCTACATACAGCTTAGGAGTCCGCAAGGATGAATATTTGGATTCAAAATTTGATGAGAACCCTTTAGGTTCGGCAGTTGACCCACAAAGATAACAGGAAGCAACTGTGGCCTGACCTTAGCAGCTTCTGTCAAACGTCTTCTTCATCCCCGTAAGTCTGAAGGCATCTGGCCAGGACTGTCTATGTCTAATCAACGCAAACTGACATTCAACAAATGTGAGGATTTTAACCCCTGATTCATTAACTTGTTTATATAATAAAAATTAGTCTGAACTGATTTCATTTACTATTTTCTCTCATTTCTTAGGGTCCTGGCACCAGTGTTAACACTTTTCAAATCACTGGAAGCTTTCCTTTTTTATTTGAATACAAACAGTAATTACATGAATCAAAAGCATTGACAGCCTTTAAGAGACTTGTTTGCTGCACAAATGCAGTTCAGATGGTAACCCACCGTCACAGAGGTTTGGAAAAATATATTTATCAGTGTGTTTCAAAAGCTATATAATTAAATAGACAGACAGACGGACAGCCCTTCCCACTTCCTTCTCATAGAAATATGGCTACAAAAAAAACAAGCAGGCACTGAAACAAAGTTTGTTCATCGCCCACGCGCAAGTATGTAACCTGTTCATAGTGCTGTCTTGGTCATATTTCAAGACTTGCAGCAATTCAGGCTGTTTCAGCTTGTGGCTTGTCACATTTTATTATACTCCTGATGTGTGTGTGTGTGTATGTGCATGCATGAGTGAGGGCGTGCTTACATGGTACAGCAGCATTTTAGCAGTGCCTTTGATGCCCAGTTCAGTCCCTTGCATATGATCGGCTCTGACGGGGTAGTGACCCCTGCTTAAGTTAATATGTGATTGACTGGCTCACACACTCTTCCCTAATATTTCCCAAGTATCTGAAATACCCCCTGAGGCAATCCCATACAAGCATGAGTCAACTTCATCACTTCCTGTCTGTCTGTTTGGGGTTTGGACAGTTTTGTGAGGGGGCACCTGTTTTTTTTTTTAGCATTCTCAGTTATTAGAGGTTGACTGCATTTAAAGGAGCTATGACAAACAACACTGAGAGAGAAAGACACAAAAGAAGGAGAGGCAGAAAAAAGACAGGAGGTCTATTCCACATGAAATATTTCCCACACAAAAGCAATCTGTCTGTCACTCCTTTTTCATCTTTCTTCACAGCTCCTTCATGATTAAGCTTGTTTTCTTCCCAGCACTGTCTTTTAAATTAGAGGCAGGCAGATAAGCTGAGAGAAAAATGAATTCATATCCCCTCTGACACAACATGTCTAGATTAATTATGCGGCAACTGGGAGCAACCCATCATTATTTAAGATAGTCAGCAACGTAATCCAGTGTTTTCCAAATGTAAGCAAAAATATATGAGAAATACAGCGTTGAATGGACCAAAGTATACTGTGTACGTTATGTATTCAGAAGTTGAATTCCACATTCATATGTTTATTTAACAGTCTATGTTTAAATCAGTTTTCTTCCTATGTTTTTTTGTCTTCTTTTTTTTGCACTGGCCATACTAACATTCATCAAATTAACTTTAGCTAAGCCTTGTCATCATAATTACTGTTAAAGTTTGACATTTTTCATTGCACATTCAGGTGACTGTGGCAGATTTACTGCATGAAAATTTCCAGTAATTTTTGAAATACAGGGTTGATGTCAGCAAGAGGTCGACAGAAGCAGGCTTTTCATTTAAATAACAGATTTTATCAGCTAGCTAGCAAGTTAATTAAGGTGATATCAGCACCATGAGTTGGTTGAAAACACTGTGAATTGCTGACTTGTTTTAATTTCTCCAGCTGTCTCATTTAAAAAGAAGAATTTAAGAAGCCAGATCTGCTAGTGTGCTGCTGTTGGGATGACCAGCCCGAAAGCCAAGCAGTTCAAGGGTAAATCCATGGAAGAATACAGGATAAGACTTTGAGAATAATCTGATTCCATAAAAGAGATTCACTATGAAATATAGACTGTTTGGCTTCTTGTCAGGGGTCAGCTAAAGGACAAAATCGACGAAAGGACTGAGCCTCTTTCACTGGTGAGTAATGTTGGATGCGCTCATTTGCGTAAGCCATTAATATTTTAGAGGCTGGTTGGAAAGCTTTGTTGGGCCCATGGGCCACCAGTTGAGGGTCGCTGCTACAGACCATTAGTACTGAGTCACATCCAAATAGTTAATGTACTAGCCACAGACTTTTTGTGTCACAGAACCTGTAACTCAATTAAATAATGTAGTATGAAATGATAAATGATCTCGTACCACTTGGTTTGGTTAATAGTAACCAATTTAGCCAGATATACCAATGTTTGCAGCCTATGTTAGAGCAATAAATATAAAGATACTCTTTCCAGTATTCTTGTTTTTTGAAAGGCTGAAAAAAAAACTAACCCCAAAACTCTTCAAATTCCAAAAATCTCCCACCAAAGCCCAATGTTTACTGCTAAGGCATATGGAGATATCCTACAGGGAGAGTTACTAAACTATGATTCAACACAGAGCTGTTTGTAGCTGTTGTGTATTTAAATGTCATAAAAGTAAAGTTTTTCGAAATTATGCTAAGGAAAATACTTTAGATAACAGGAGCACCACAAAGAGGTCATAGGAGATTAGAAACACTCATTTTTTCTGACTGGTGCCTTTCACCAAAGGATCTCCTGAGCACAGTGCAGCAGAAAAATGTGACAGAGGAAAGGGTGGGAGGCTTAACAATGCACCGTGTTGAACACATATTGATTCCTGCTGTTTAATCTCATGGATGTTCAGAGGGTAGTAATGTTTTCCAGCAGTGTGTAGTTTGTCACTTAGAGAGATCCAGGATGGGGGCCATGAAGACAGTCTATAGATTGAACCAATAGAGATCAATGAAAGCAGAAGATGTCAATGGGGCAAATTTCCCCAACTAACATAACTCAAGGTGTGAGTTCAAGTAATTTGAAGGGTTTTTGATGTAAAAAAAAATATGGATCCAAGCGCAGCAGTGAAAGTGTTATCATTAGCTGGGGGGATCAGGAGGTAAGGACAGTGAGAGAGATTGCATTGTACCTGTCGTAGTCTCCATTGCAGAGCGCCCTTACTGGGATGGCGAAGGGCTGCCACACAGGATTTAGTGTGTTCTTCACCACCTCTGTTTTATGGCAGATAGTAAACCTAGAGGAGAAGGAGGAGGAAGAGGAGGAGAAGGGAAATGAGGAAAAGATACATTCAAAAAGAGGCAGATATAATTATTTGTTAATTATACAAGCCCAGGAGAGAGATACAGTAAATATGGAAATAAGGGGAGGAGCAAGCCACTGAGGAGAGGTAGGCAACAGAAAAGACAATGTCAAATCCTACGGTCACAGGAGAGATGCTGTAAATAGGGCTGTTCCCAGCTTTGTTTACTGCTTGGCCTGTCTCCCAGCTATATTGTGTTTTAGACCACAGAGAATAATTTAATATTTCAGTCTGGCTTTTAAATCCTTTCCCCAAACCACAAGTGTGACAATGATATGCAAATGGACTTCTGTGCTATCTCAAATGTTTCGCGGGGCCTACAGTCAAATGCCTCCCCAAATATCCTCTCAAAAAGCAACAACGCGAAACACTTTCTCCCAAAGCCTTGGATTACTTGTGCTCCACTAAGTGCCTCAAGCCTTTTAAACACAGGCCTCTAATTTGTACCCCCCTCTGGCACCAGCAAGAGATACTTCTAGCACATCTGTGGGGATCCATTTCCCACTCTGTTATGTATGAAAAAAAAATACTGAGAAAAGCCAGAAGACGACTAATGAAGCACTTGCTAAAGCATCTCCAGCTAGATATGGCTGACACTGCCACAACTGCATAGCCCCTCGGGAGGCTGAGAGGCACTCTGCGAAAGCTTGAGGAGATAGGGGGAGAGTAATGTTTCCTTACCTGGTGTGCTTCAAAAACTGACCGTGTTTTTCTTATTGACTGAAAATGCAGATTGTGTTGTTGTTGTTTTTTTTCTTACTTTTATGCTTTCTATGGTAATTGCCTCTCTTTCTTTTCTGCTCTCCTGGAGCCATTCATGTAAAACATAGTCATGGGAGTTGTGGTTTTGTTGTGAACAGAATATTTGCCCCTGTGTGCAGTCTCTCAGGTTGTGCATGCCACAGTAACCACTGCAGCTCTGCTCTCATTATGTACATATACTCTCATTTTTCTTTACCACACTGCATCTCCCCCTTATCTTCCTTCTCTTTTTGCCTCTTCCTTTCTCCCAGAAGATTTCCAAATTATGGTACTCTGACCTTTTTAATGTTGTGCTTTTAAAACTAAGTTTCTTATGTCTCAAAACTGATTTTATGGGCTCTGATAGAAGCTAATTTACTCTGCTCTAGTAGAGGAAAAACTAATATCTGACAGTATCTTCTCGTGGACTTTGGGGAGCTCCAATAACACAAAATACAGCAACTTTGATTTTAAAGTGCAACTTCTGGTAGAAGTTACTTCACTGTACCAATCCATCTTAGTGGAATATGTTTGTCTCAGGGGCTTCATCAGACAGCTGTGTGCATATAGCACCGCCATATGAAGTGACCTTTTAAAACACTGGAATCACAAAAAAAAAATAAAACCCACACCAAAGACTCACGTTCCATCCTCATTGCTTCTGTAAAAGACCATGAAAGGGTCCGACTTGCCAAAGAAGTCCTTCTTGTCCAGCTTGTTGGCACAGAACTGCATGGTGGCACTGTCCTGCAGGGACGTATGGAGATGTAAGGAGAGAAGTGTGAGAAAACTCGAGGTGAAGCTTTTATTTATGTTGCCTGTTTCGCTCTTCTTCCCCCACTTCTGCTCTTTTTTCTTCGCAGCTTGCAGTGAGAGTGCAGATGGAGGCAGCTGTCCATGCATCACACAATAAGCTTATGAATATTGTATGAAGACTGTATGTTTGCACCTATGTGCATGTGGGTGTGTGTTTATGCTTATTTATATTCTTGGCATATTGTGCACCTCTTATTTTTTACAAAGAAACAGAGAAGCTTTAATAAGATATTTTATTGGATCTACGTCAGAGGACTAAGTTTATGAGGACAAGTAAGTCAGCCCAAGGTAAGTTCTTTCACTCTTTTTGTGTTAACATGTCATATTACGGTCACCATCATATTTGATCCAGCATCAAAGTATGAACAGTATGACTCAATGTCCCGTCACAAACATCTTTACACACAAGCATACAAATACACACACTTCCCATACAGGTACCCAAATATGTTGCACAGCTACTAGAAAAATATAGAGGTAAAACTGCTTAACCCTAACCCACAGCCTAATGAAATGTGTGCATGTGTTTGTGCGTGGGTGTGTTTAAGTATGCAGTCAGTATGATCCCTAGCTAGTACTGTTTCCTCCCACCAGCGCTCCTGCTAACATTGGTGCCAGCTGCTTACCAAGTCTAATTGTAGCTTGAGTAATGTCCATCAAACTAACTTCTTCTGATACCTGTCACAGCATCTGGAAAACATCAGATGCTTCAAGTTGATTTCAGCCTCAGAGAAACATCAGTCACGATCCACAACTTCTGCTTTGGGCTTCCTGTCTCTTTAATAAGTCTGGAGGGCATCTGTGCTTCTTGCTTTAGCTAGCTGATGACAACGATGATGGTGCACTTAGTGTTGTTCTTATTTAAGGGCCACATTCAGAAAGTTTAGGTAATCAGTGAACTTGGAATATTGTATTTTGGATACAATTTTGATTGTAGAAAATGCATTTCAATAATAACATCTTAATCAAGGTTGCAAATGATAAGATTAATCACAGAATTTCACTTCTTAGTCATGATTGTATAAATTTATGTTCTTGTTAGGTTAGTATAGCATTTTTTATTAAGTCTTTGGCTTTGCAAGATTATCCTTTTACCAAAAATCAGTGTTAAAAGCCTTAATTTTTTATTTGCTTTCTGCATTAATATTATGAAATTGCAATATTATTAAAACATGAACACAAACAAAGCTTTTAGTTGACCAGCAAACTTTGAATCAGTTCAGCAACTTCTGGACATAGTTCAGGTCACCTACTATAAACATAGCACATAAGCCTGCAGCCTTTTTTTGTTTTTTGTTTTTTTACAACAGTAGTCCAGTAAAACCTGAATATCATCTCTCCAGTGGCCCCTCATTTTTTTCTCTGCCCTAAATAACTAGATTAAATATTTATAAAACTGGTCCTGTAAAATCACCTACATTCCCAAAATATAAACAAAGCAATGGCAGTAACAAACAGCAGATGTGATTTTGCATTATATTGTTTTTTATTAGCTTAGCAATAATTAATCAGTTAACAAAATTCTTGAAGTTCACAGCATAGTTTTTGTATGAAGAATTAACTGGGTCTGAAGGTGAAGGTGATCTATTGTGAATTCAAAGATGAGCTAACAAAGGCCATAAAAACAATATGTGTACCTTAAATAAATCAAAGAGCAGCAGCAGATGGTGGGAGATTCATTTTCTGCAAAACTCTTCCTCTGTAGCGCTCCCCCTCTCTTATATTAATTAGCTTGATCGTCCTTTTTTCCACTGATCATTTATTATGAAATGTGTAACTAACACCAAATATTAATCACTTGCCTGGTGTTGAGGTTTGTACTGCTTGTTTACTATCACCTCTTCCTGTTCTTGGCTCTCTCCCTGGGTGGTGGCAGTGCAGGGAAGGGGCCCGACTTATCTCTGGCATATGGGAAGTAGCTAATCTCTGAAACACAGTGGGATCATTACAGTATGTTCAGATGCTATAACAGTGGATTGTCAGAGCCTGAGGTCTTTCACCGGGCAGCCATGGTGCCACTAATGATAGCTTAATAGCTTTTTAATGTTGCAGCCTGCACCTTGTGTCTGGCTATATGCCGAGTGGCAAATAAGCAAAAGGATGTGTGTGAGGTTGCAAGTGTGATGGACTGTGAGTGAGAGCTAGAGTGTGTCTTTGCACATATGCCAATGCCCATTTTCATTCCTGTATGCGTCTTGCCACTGCGTCCTCTCTGTGTTTTTATCACACACAGCCAGGCACCGCAGCAGCACACACTTTCCTCTGACACACTCATGAACACATCCACTCCACTCCAGCAGTAAAGGGGAACTTTATCTGTATTCCTACCGTCACCCTGAGGACACACACACATAACACATGTCTACCATTTCACACAGCCCTTCTCCACATAATACACGCTCTCTCACTCTTTTTCACTTTCTTAAAAAACACTCCTTTAATCCTCCCAGGGACTGTTGGCTCTCTTGCTTCGTACTGATTGACACACATGCAGTTGACTGCTTATGTCATCAGAACATGTGCAAGTAGAAATATTTGCTGTCGCAACCGATTTCACTTCATCTCCGTCACTTTCTCGCCTCTGTCCCTGGATGTGTGTGTGTTTGTGTGTGTATATTTTTGATTCCAACAAGTACCCAACTTCAACAAGTACTGACTGTGATACTGTATTCTGTGCAAAAGAAAGCAAAGCTCTAGCTTACAATGTAGGCTGCAGAAGATTGCATCATGAATACAATCTTTATACTCTGAAGACACATTATGGACAGTTTGTCTCTCTGCTCTTCATAAAATCGATTAAAGAAACAGCTGTAAGCTCCGGTTTTCTCAAGGGCTTTTCATCACTCTTATGGCTGAAGCGCAAGATACAGTTCAGTGAGTCACATCACCTTTATTCAGTCAAAATATAAAAATGTAGAGATCTTTTTGATTGTGTGCTTGACGTAAAAGAAAATCTAAGAAAAACTAAGACAAGATGGGGTAATTCATTAATCAAAATTCATGCAGTTGAAAAACTAAGCGCATTAGTTGCTGTATGCATGTTATGTCACAACAATCACTGCAAAATGAGCTGCTTCAAATGAATGGATGTTGATTAATGTGAATTTATTTTTGTATACTTGTAACTTTGCAAGTGTGCAGCTCTTTAGGCTCTCTGGGATTTAATGAAGACATCAAAGGTACGTTCACCATCAGCCTGAGTTTGTGCATCATTTGTGTGGCCCTGAAGGACTGTTGTGGATCCTACTGACACTAAATGGAGTTCACCTTGAAACATTGATGCTTTATGACCTGAATCCACATTTCATTATGACCGCTGTATGTTTAGTCTTACAGGAAGAAAAGCTTTGATGTAGACCAGTTCAGTGAAGAAGCAATAGGAAATAAACACAGTAGCGGGTAAAATATCCATATGACGAGAATAAGACGATAAATTTCAACTGCAACTAAATCATAAAAAAATGATTGCTGTTCCCATTTGTATATAAATAATTAAGCTTAACATCACACCTTCATAACAATACATCATTTTAATATGCAACAACAGTCTAAAGGACCAATTATGGATGCCTCTTAAAGCCAGCTGAGAGCAACAGATCTACCAACACTGTCATTCTGTCAGCCCTGTATCAAAATTAACTTTGTTTATGCTCAACATAAATAAAAAGGACTACGGCAGCTTGCCAATCAGGTTGACTGTAAAGCGATTGCAGGTTTCAGGTTTCGAGGAGGCAAATTTGACAGTGCTGCCCCTTTTAGTGAGCGAATTGGAGGACACACCGGTAAATCTCTGCAGAGCTAATAGGCACATAAAAGCATTTATGGTGATGGAATGTGTTGGGGATATTAAATATGCATCTGCTCCTACCTCATTAAGGTTCTGTGGCACGAACGCACATTCTTGCAAAGGTCTGTGATCAACAGCCATTTGCTAATATGGAGAGAATCAGAGTATCAATATTTAAAGAGGGGAGGGGGCAGGCTGGAGAGAGACACATTCACATCCTCAGGGGAGTAATGAAGAAGTGTTTGTGACAGGATCAGGGGAGATGAGCAGCGTGTGTGTGTGTGTGTGTGTGTGTGTGTGTGTGTGTGTGTGTGTGTGTGGGTGGGTGTGTGTGTGTGAGAGAGAGAGAGAGAGAGAGAGTCACTACAGAAAGAGTATTTGCACTAATAAAGAGAGGAGAAATACAGAGATGGGGAGAAGTAGGAAAGTAAAGTGGGCC
>JAQNCA010000014.1:17346339-17358055 GCA_029783725.1 Acanthurus tractus
AATGAATGAATGAATGAATGAATGAATGAATGAATGAATGACTAAATGAATCCTTGTAGTTCAGCCGTCTGTTTACATTTGCGCCGGGTGTAAGATAGCAATGCACCTGCACCACTGGCACATGGTGCAACCAGTCTTTAAAGGGAATGAGAGCAGATTCTCCCATTGGTTCATGCATTTTTTGCCGGAGAAACACCCATGAATTGATGAAGTGATTCTACACAGATTCTATACACTGTGCACCAGTGGCGCATTGGGCAGGGAAGAGCAGGATACCTCTGCTGCTCCTGGAGGGAGACAGCAAAGGTTGACCTAGACACTTCCCTGAATAAACTACCCATCTTCCACTTTCTCCCACAAAGATAAAGAGTGTTCCTCTTTTTGTCATCTTAGGTTTATTATTTATAAAAACAAGGAAACTGATATTCAAAAGTTTCAAGTAAATTCCGAAAAAAAAAATAAAAAAACAACCAGGGATGTTTAATGCCTAGTTGCTCTCTAAACACCCACACCCACACACACACACATAGCTTACTCTCACACATTCATGTCACATGTTCATCAACATTAAGGATGGCAAATAATGAATAATATCATTATTTGCCATCCTTAATGTGGCAAATAACGACATTAAGGATGGCAATCAGTTCAGTTCATTAATGCTAAATGCTGGTGAATGTCCTGAATGCGGTCCAACCCAACAGCAGGTCCATCATTGCAATCTCCAGCTGTGCAGAAAAACTTTCTGCAAAACTCACAGAACCTTATTTTACATAAACTCTAACTTTATCTTTGTCTATCAGTCTTTGCTAGGCAGGTAGCATATGTTTGGTTTTTCACTGGAAACAGCTGTTTGTGACAATACTTTAAGAGCAGTGCAACGCCATTAGATCAACCTGAGCAGAAAGACGCAATAAAGCTCTCTGCAGCTGAGCGGCAGGGCTGGGTGATAATTATCTATGGGTTCATTACTATAAGCAACCCAATTCACAAACACGTAGTCATGCAATTCAGTGTTATTGTTGGCAGTTCGAAATTACCTGCTTTAAATGACAACAATAGCAGTCCATCTTGTTTTGTTTTATAGGATGTGCAGATGATATCAAATGTAAGAAAGCATTTTGTAGCTTTGTGCGTGTGTGTGTGTGTGTGTATGTCCCACAGGCTACAAGGGACAAGGTCAGGCAGAGCTGCGTTTTAATTAACTAGTGCTCGCTCTCACACCATCATCAGCCATGCTGTTCTTATAGCTAAGAGCTGCTGCATGCTGGGTGTGAAATAATCCTCTATTGATTCAATTCACTGTCTTTGTGTCTGTTTCTGTCTACCTGACTCCTTTCCTCCCTCAATCTCTCTTCTACCATTCACACATACACACACACATCCCTGTTCACCACTTCTTATTTGCTCTACCAGTTTTATTTTGCCATTATTTCTTTCTTCTTTACCCCCTCATTCCTTATCTCTCTCTCTGTCTTTATGCTATTTGCTCTGTTGCACTCTCTTGCTTTTCAATATCCTCCCCTAATCTGCGTGCTAGGAGCCCAGCGAAGCATACAAAGCTTTACAGCACAGTGTTGGTTGAAAGGGCAGTCAGCACTCACCCCATCATGTTCCTGGGCCAACTCATTAGACCAGGGGACACTTGGCAGAGTGAGAGCAGCCGCCCTATCTGTAATTTCTCAGAGGTGTGTTGGTGTGTGCATGTGTGAGTTTGTCTGGGTGTGTAAAGTGGGATTTGTACTGTAGGTATTTTTGAATTCTGCCTGGCTTCTTAAAGCCAGAGTGTTTTAAAAGGAGACTATGTAGGGTAAAATGGTTGTGTTGAGGCTTGGCAGATAAGTATGTGACAACAGGGGAGACAAATTAACCATCACATCAGCCATTTTGAGGAGGAGGACTTACTTCCTCAGCAGTTGGCTCCATAGATGCGGAGTACACGAAGGTCCAAGAGAAGACAAGAGATATGAGGGAGAGCCTCAAAGCTAGAGGTTGATAAGCTGTGGTCTCAGATACCTTGAAAACTGTCATATCTATGTGTTTGTGTGAAAAGCAAATGATACTGCGACTGCTATTACTACGACTAATGATAATAATTTTAATAAGAATAAGTCTTACTATTAGCACAACTTGCATACAGAATAAGTAAGCAAGAACAAAAATCTGACTTAGGTTAAAAATCTGCCTGAAGAATGAACAGAAGGGCTGAACACTAACTTTTCATCTCTTTGATTGTGGATAAAATTTTTCTCAGCAAGAAGTTCAGTTTGTGGCTGTGGTCCTTCACTTCATTGGCACCTCCAAGCTTCCATACTCATCGACGTTATGTGCAAAGACTGTTCAAGCAGGCTTTGCTGACAGATGTTTGCCTGCTAATGTGTGTTTGGCACGGGACATTATTATAGCTTACTCACTCGACAGTTGCTCAGCTCCTCTGCAGACAAGATGATAGTGCCACATTTCTTGCCCGGGATCCCTCTGTGAAGTGAGGAGAAAAAACAGTAAGGGCTCCACAGAACTGAAAGAAACTGCATCTATTTGTCCAGTCCTGCTGGTCTTAGGCAATTAAGGCCGCAGGAAGAATAAAAGCTGTTATTGTCCAGTTGTGAGTTAGTTCCACTGATTAATCTCAATACAAAGTTAATTTAATGTAGCTCATACTTGACATTTACAGAATATTCACTCAAGGGTTTATTACCTCCATTAGTTTTATGTTATTACTCCATAGGGCAGAATTTAGCTGATTGTAACATATTTTTCTTTTCTTTAATGACAGCTTTTAAATATCACAATGCAACGCTTTATCCAATTTGTATTATATAAACTAGTGATAAATTTATTTCAGTAGAATTATTACTATTTTGATTGTAATGTTTCAGCAGGGCAAAGATCCAGATTCATGGATTTAATTTTTTTTTTCATTATGCCTAATGTAGCCAATGAATCATCTTTTAAGCTGAACACAATACATGAATAAGTGGAGTGAAGCATTTGAAAATTAATCTCAGTGTGTTTTTGCAATGTTTCAGATCATGCAATCATTAAATTGAGTTATAGTAACAAATCAATGCATCATTTCTTTACTTGTTGAGAAGTTAAAATCTTTAGCCTTAGCTTTATTACAGCAGCTTGTCTGATTTCAATGTCTTTCCTTATTGTGAGATATTGTTAAGCAACTGATCAAAATTCAGTCTTGTCTCCACATTTCTTGATTTCATGCTTTTCAGGTAGAAATCAATAGTCTGCATAGTTTATTACTTTGGAAATATAGCCAACAAATCTGTAATCTGCTCCTGTACACCTTCAAATATTCTCTACTTTCATGTAGTTTTTCCTGCTGTAATTGTTTTTGGAAAACACAGTGCCGGTTTGAACCTTGATGTCCCTGCATCGCTAAGTATCATCATATAATGCAGACTGCTAATTCACATCTCTTAGTTTTCAGAAGAAAAAAGACAGATGGTGACATTTGAGAGTCACAGAGGCGATCAAAAGCTCAATCCACTTTTCTCGCTCATTACACTTGATTCAAAAAGAGTCAAAGGGAGAATTTCTCATTTCTTTGAAGCCTCAAGAACTTCTTTTCTTTTTTCCCTGAACTTTGTGGCTAGCTTTTATTTTGTCTTTACCCAGTGCATCATTTAGAGTATAACAGAAAAAATATCTTTTTGAGTAATTTCCATATGTGCTGTGTGTGTATGTGCATACACAAGCGTTTGATTAATTTATGTATGCCAGCAATTGTAATCAATTGTCATGCCAATGAAATTGAGTTCAGACATGAGAATATGAAGCTGAAAAGGAAAACACTTCAGAGATAGAGTGACCTGTTCATGATCTGAAAATACAATATTTATTCTTACTGTTTTGTTGATGACACCCAAATTTACATAGATTTAGCCAATTAACTAGAATTTCTCTAAAAAAGTACTTTCTACATGAGAATTAAAGGCTCTATCTCACCAAAAAGCTTTAGTTGGCAAGCTAACTGCTGATATACTAACCAGCAGGTTAATCACTTAAAATTCTTCTTCTCTGAGATCTTGTAGGGTTGATTAATTGTGCAAACTTGCATGATGTGAAAAATTAGCGTGGATTTCTTTCATTCCATTATGCAATGGCACTGTAGTGGGAACTTTCTTAGTTAACTGATTTCTCTGTGTGATTGACTGCCTGTTTTAATGGTCAGACCTGGGAAGGACAAAATCAGGTGTTCGGTATTTAAAATCCAAGATGGCTGTTTAGACATTAAACGTCCTGAAAAATTTGGTAATAGACAGTTTATTAGAATTTCAGTGTCTTGCTTCATAAGCACAGTCGTGTCCAGCCTTTATCTGTGGACATGCTGTTATGGTGTTTCTCTCTAAAAAAACACAAGTTGGCTGGAACTTGACTGGAGAACGTCCCTTTCAATACATTCTGAAATCTTGGTTTTGCGAGAAACACAGTAAACTGGAGTGTTATGTCATACCCTGTTGCAACATTTGACTGTTAAAGTTAAAGGAACGCAGGATTTTTGCCTCTCTACGAAGCCATTTGGAAACATCAGTGAACCAAATTAGATTCCACATTGAAGCTGAAAAAACAAAAAAATCAGGTAAGTCCAGCTTAGATCAGTTAGGCATTATTTCTAACCAGGACCATTCATGTGTGTCTGACTTGGAGACACTCATCATCATCTTCATATCCATCCACCTTAATTACAGCAACTCTTTATACTCTGGTGTCACTCAGACCTTTTAAATCCGTCTTCAGCTCTTTGAGAGAGCTCCGCTGACGCTTTTATCATTATCAAGGAAGAGAGACCATTTAACTCGAACTCTCTCCTCCCTCCAAAGGCACCCTTTTAGCTAACTGAGTTAAAGAGCTTGTTTGTTGTCTACAAAGCTCAGATAGTTTTTCCTCTGCTTATATATGTGAACTCCTGTCTTAATGTCATGCGTTTCAAGACCTGAGCTGCTCTGATCGAAGGCCTGTCTAGCCTGATAGTTGATCCAGGTTTTAATGTTTTGGTGATGGGGATTTCTTGGAATGCAGTGTGCCTGTTGTCTTCTGATTGGTTGATTGATTATATCATTGTGTATATTGTAAATTTCTGATGTTATGCTATCGTAGTTTTTTTCTTATTTGTGGTCTATAGGCCTACTGCAAAGCCTTTTTGTTTGCAAGATGTTTTTGTCAATAGGAGACAAAAAGGTGGGATGGTGAACTGCACAAATGTCATAGACTACATAAACTATGCTCTCACTTCAGTTACAATATATAAAAACATTCCTCATGTTTCCTCAAAGCTTATATCACCTTACATTTATCTGCTTGGTAACACTGGTGCGTCAGATTTCTCGGGCTGCTTTTCGCTCTCACCTGGGGACTGTGAAGTTTACTGTGGTCATTCTGAATGTTTGTTAATTGCCTCATTCATCAGCTGAGAGATGTGTCTTATTAGTTGGAAACTGGGCAGTCCAAAGATGTTCAGTGGATTCTCATGTCTCAAGACCAAATGCACAAGAGCATTTATATATCAGCCTTCATGCAATTCATCTCAGCGGCTCACCCAAAAAGGTGTATAGGTGGGTGCCCTTTCTTACAGCATCGCAAAGAAGTTGGATGCTGAATTGGAACGCATCAGTGAGAGATGGCTGCACAAAGGCCAATAATCTCTTTCTTTCTCAGACAGTGCTGACTTGCAATTTTCAAATACCTGAAATGGAAATACCATGAAAGTTATTAACTTCAAACTTTCTGCATAATTACTTATATGGTTGAATTGTAAGTGCTTATAAAAAGAGCTACAAAACTTATCTTCTTCTATTTTAGGCCACAACTTCATCAGTCATGAAGTTTCGGCAAAATCTGAGTCATAAAGATGAACGTGTCATATTTACTAAAACCACAATCTGTCCCTAACTTAAACCAAGTGTTTTCGTAATCTTAAGCAAGAAAGACAAGAAAAGAATTTTTGCATGCTCATTAACAGACAGGTGCATTGAAGAAGGCCTTAAGCAGACTTCAGTACCACAAACAATCCCCTACACACTGTCTTCAACGCTTGCAGTAAGAAAAAATGCATTTCTCGCCATGGTTTCCATCTTAAAGCGTTTTGTCATGATAAATTGGAAGTAAAAAAAGTACTGTATTGGTAAAGTTCTTAGTGCAGGCGAAGCAATTAACTACAATGAAAAAATCTTCATATTATACTTAAAACAGCGGTATTTCCGGTATCAATTCATAAGCCAGTGTCCAAAGAAAACTCTGACAAACTTGACTTGATAAATTTGGGTTTTGTACACAACATTCTGAGGTCAAAAGACTGAATAAAGTGCTCTCCAGCTGTGTGTATGAGTGCTTTCTGCTCTTTGTGCAGAGGTGAGTGCATTTTAAGACATAGATGGAGACCTTTGATCTGCACAGTAAAAGCTTCCATTGATCCTCAGGTAGAGAAACCATCCTGGCCACATGGGCGAGTGATGCTGGAGACTCTGAGTGTTTTTTATCACCTAAGGTCACTCAACACTCACAAACATTTGGCACCACATCAGTCCATTGCTCAAAATACATCTTTAGAAAGACAAACTCCATATCCCTCTGAGCAAACTCTTTCCTTCACCTCCCGTAACCGAATGAGTTCCCTCTCAGGTCCTCCCAGAAATAGCCTGTTATCTTAAAGTCACTATGAAGCAAAAATCAACAGACTAGAGAGTTCAGGTTACACAACTGAATCTGCACTACACAGGCTGTTCAGTCGGTGCAGAGCAAAGCAACTGTGGCTACAATGATGAAGACATATGCTGAATTAATGTCATTAATAATATTTTACTGCAACATGTGCTATTTCAAAATAACAATAATAAAAAAAATCCATATAATATTTGTAAGAATGTTTTCGATTGATTAATGTAATACGTTTTTCTACAGGATATTGTTTTTAAGCAGTGTATAAGTAAATAAACTGAAGGAAGTATCCAGAAGCCCAAAGTGACGTAACTGTTTGTTGTTTTTTAAAAAAAATACCCTGAGATATTCAGTTTATTGTGACATCAGACAGTGCGCAGCAAAATCTAACAAGTGAGATTCTGGAAGTGTAAATAATGTTTTGCATCCATTTTTGCTTAAAAGAAAGGCAATTAATCCATTGCTAGGACATCTGAGGATTGATTTTCTGCCTACTGACAAATCATGTCAGATTTAGTGTAAATAACAAGTGTATTTCTCTCTTTGTGTACATCTTCATATGTACAATACACAGTATATATCTGCGTTTATGCAGCAGTTCTTAATTTTTTTTGTGACTGACAGTGCGAACAGCACTAATTTAGAAATATAATATTCATAATAAGGAAAACAAACCAGCTGGTGTTAAACTGCAATCTGTCTCCTGCTGGATTTAATCCCTATTTTATGGCTGTCCATGCCAAAAAGCCACCCATTATTTTGCTTAAATATATATTGGGGAAAAAAAGAGAAAAGAAATGATGAAATATGCTCTCATTTGAACCTTGCTATTGATTTGCAACAGCACAAAAATAACCCCTCTTCGGACTCAGCCTTCACGTATAATTTGCCTCTGATGTGGAGGACAGACCTCCTGAGGGTGCTACACACACAGCTACTGCTGCCTCATAATACTGAAAACCTGGAACAGTAATCTAATGAATGTGTCAGGCTAATTTTATTCTTTGAAATGCACCTGGAAAGCTCATTTTTAGTGCTCATTAGAAAGCTCATCTTGCAATAACTTATAAAGACCAAAAAGAAAGAACTATTTTTGGTCTTGTAGGAGTCAAAGCGATGGTGCATGCATAATCTAACCTATCCATTAGCACAAAGCTTCAAAGACACACAGGGTACACACAGGAGCGCGTTTGAACCTCTGATATTAAACAAAGGCTGGTTGTATATTAACTCAGAAACAATGACTAACAGAGATGTATTATCACCTATTAGAACATGTAGATGTGGAATTACACTTGCACCAAACCCCTCAAAGCATACAGACACACAGTATTTGCACAAACACACACAGACCCTTTTTTTTTTTTTTTTTTTACAGTGGTCAGAATCTGTAATTACAGAAATCCTCAGGGAGTCAAAGACTAAAGCAAACTCACGGAGCTGCTGTGAACAAGGAATGGCTAAATTAATTTTGCCAAGGGGGATGAAATAGGGACAAGAAAAGCACAGAGGACTGAAAGTGTGTAACTACTTGGCAACTTTGGAGGCTCTTTGTTCTGTTTCCAGCCTCCAATTAACAAGACTTTGACTCTACAGCCAGTGGTGCTTTGAGCTAAATGCTGACTTCAGCCCAAAAACAAGCTCTCAGTGACAATGCTAACACGCTGATGCAGTACAATGTTTACCATTTACACCATTTTAGTTTAGCAAGTTAGCACTCTAACATTTGTTAATTACAACAGCTGCAGATAATGAAAATGATATTGGCTGTGCAGGTGTTATGTTATCAAAAAAGAAATATTGGATGAACAGAATTTTACTCTTGGTGAAAAGCCAAAGAATCACAGCTCATCATGAGCAACACCAGAGTGTCTGGACCAAATTTCATGGCATTTCATTCAAATAATGTCCAGACTTTCACTAAAAAAAACACAAAAATCTGTTTTGGTACTGTGTGTGAACATTATTTAGAAAATATAAACCTAAGTTTAAAGTTAAAAGTTTCTGGCAGAGCTAGTGAGGGAAAACAAATTTCAGTTCTATCAAAAACAGAATAAATCAGCATAAACCAGCACACACAGTTAACAGTTACATCAAAATGGATACAGAGAATTTTTGGGAAAGAAATGATGCATGTTATTAATTAATACATTCAGCCTCACATTCTCAAAGGTTGTGATTCAAGATTCAGTACAAATTTCAAATTAGTAAATACATAAATAAAATGCACCCGTTTCAAACCAAACAAGGGTTAAAGATGAGACACAAAGCACTGAAGTAACCCGAAGCACAATAGTTGGCATCCAGGGCCAAGGGCCATTGTACATAATCAGACTTCTTGAGAGTGAGATTGTGCTGGAGGACTTCCAGAAGAGCACTCTACCACAGAGATCTACAGTAAAGAATAGCCCCTCATTGATTTGCTCCTTGAAACAGCCTGAACTAGAGCCTGGAAAATTCACCAGTGATTAACACGGATAAATGAGAGGTTTCGACTGATGCAGGAGGGTAAAAAGGTTGAAGAATGAATCGAGTCAGAGGACAGCACAAGACAACAGCAATGTGAAGGGTCTCAGTTCTGCACAAGTTACTGCCCTCAGGCAGAAAAGAGTATAGGAGAGGAAGAGAGAGGAAAGGGTCTGCACAACCACATCAGTGACTGCTATTTTTACTTTCGTTGTCTAAATTCAAAAGAGGAGAAAAATGCACAGATATTTCAGCGATGTCTTTATATGTGCGGCACAGTCAAGAAGTCAATATATCAGCACACAACAGATGTACAACTATGAGAAACAGACACAGATGAGAACTTAACAGCATGAAGGTAATTGGGCACATCGAGAGAAACATACGTTTGAGAGATACTTTTTTATCATAATTAATATTTGATAATGGTGATCTGTTGCTCCTCTGTTGAACACATCAAATACTATTTATCAAAAAAAGTTTTCAGAATTATTAATTATTGAGGCTTTTATTTGGATTTATTGTTAACAGTCAACACATCTGGATTTAACTGCATGACTGCCTGCAGTTTGTCTATAAGGACAACTTCAGATTCAACCTCAGCATCTTAACTCAGGGTTTTACCACCATCGTCCTTCAGTCTGCTGTCATTTTATGACAGACTGAGAGCAGTTTATGTAGTGAGAACATAAATTGCTCACATGTTTACCACCTTAACTCTTACAACAGAACTGACCACTCAGATCCTCAAATCCTGCCACCCAAAAGTGAAATGAGTAAGGTTTGATGACAACATTGCCCTTTTGAACATGAACTTTAACAGTAATGAGTTCATGCACAGGAGACAGAGAGTTCACTCTTCAACACAGGGTGCCATCATCACCTTCAGCTGAATCCTTGTAAAAGTTCTCACACTTTTATTTCCAGCTCTGTACAAGTTCTGTGCTCATTTACACCTGATGAGAATCACTTCAAGTTCCTGCAAACCACCATAGAAGACCCCATCAAACAGGGTGAGAATATCTTCTGCTCAATCAAGTCAGGGTACTTTCCTGCAGTGGTACCAAGAATTTCAATAACACAAAATGAGAACAAGACCAATTTAAATCTGGAATACTGACCAAATTGAAATGAACTGAACCTTGTTTACACTCCTGAGAGTTTGCTGACAGCTGCCTCCTAATTAGGACCTGTATGGCTCCAGATTGGAGAGACAGCCACAAACCCAACACATACAGACAACCATATGTTGAAAAATCTATCCAGAGATTTCTCAAAACTGAAGCACCTTTATTGGAAGGTCTTGCACCTCTTCTAACTAATTCCCCAGAGACTCATCATCACACTGAATCTCTGTTTCAGGGAATTAAAACAGGAGAAAATTGAAAACTGTCTGAGAAAATTGATAACTTCTGCCTTTGTGTTGTCATCAAAGATTGTGAACTTGAACTCATCCAAGACCCACCCACTTCACCTGAAGTGGCACCCACAGTCTACAACTGCTTTCACAAGATAAGGAAGAAGCTCAGGATCACTATTTGACAGGTGATGATGATGTCATGTATTAACAACTTCCTGGAGGTAAAAAACAGATGTTCCACAACAGCTGGACTACATCTGTTGATGTAGATGAACACTAAATAAACATGCTTAGTTTTTTAGTATCAACTTCCTCTACCTTTAGCCGTGAACTTTTCAATCAACCCTCTTGATTACACACAATCAATTCAGTATGCTGCATGTTGGTCAGTGAGTTGTCCTCCAGCTGAAACAGCGTTCAGTGTTCCCTCCCACAGGTCACCGAAATCATTCCACAATTTCATCTAAAACGGTGATCAAACCAAAGGAAGGCAGAGCCTTCAGCCTCTGAGTGGCTTGGACTGATCTTCAGGCTGGCAAACTGTGACTGAGCTGTGTAGGAGGAAGAAAAGCAAAAGCTCAATGGGGGAGTTCTTCAGGGAGCCTATCAGAGGTGGTAATTATCAGTTGCCATTAAAACAGACCAAATGCTCATCATTATGTTTTGAGAAACATTTAGGCAAATGGGTGCTGAAACGAGGCGTCGACTCCAGAAGGCACTTTATGATGATGAACACCGCCTGCAGTTGTTAGAATACCATAAAAGCTGCTTGTGGAAACCTCATTTTATGGACACTTATGCTTACCAAGGTTTGCAAATTGGGTTATCTTTTTAAATTGGGTGAAGAAAGTAAACCATTGAACGCAGACTTTCTTTTTTTTTTTTGTTTATTTATTTTTTTATTTGACAGGCCAAGAAAAAGGGATAAGCTTGTCTTTAGGAATGTGAAATGTTAGGAACAATGAACCTGTTTGTAACTGGCTTTCTTTATGAACTGGGTCTCTGCTTTTCATCCCTTACGTTGGTTAGATCATAATAACAGAGGTAGTAATTAATCCAATAAGATTTTTGACTTTTTAAAAACCAAAACTTAATGATCAAAGTTAACAGCAGGTTCTCTTAAACCTGGCTCATTAACTCTGATGCCCCTCAGAGTTGTGAGTCATCTCTCTTGTGTTCGCTGTAGAAAAACGACTGCATTTCACATTGTGACTGTTA
>JAQNCA010000014.1:17358155-17378327 GCA_029783725.1 Acanthurus tractus
TTATATTAGCTGATGAAACAATAGTGGTAGCGTGGTAGTGGTGATCAAAATTTGACAATGAATTTCTTTACAGATGCAAGGTTTAGTCTCTGGTAGACTGGTGTTGTCTCCACAACTACAAGCTGAATCTCTCCAAAACCAAAGAGCTGCTGGTCAACTTTTGAGAAGAAAGGAAAACTCACAATGACATAGAGGTGAAAAAACTATACAGTCTAAAACTTCTTCATGCAATAATCTCCTCCTCTCTTAAACAGGATGATAAGTCTATTAGCATCATCGGGAGAGCCTAACAAAACTTTTTTTTCCTGTGTCAAATACAGAAGTTTGTGATGTCCAGTGAGTTCCTCAGAGTGATGATACAAAGTGTTACCACCTTTTCTATTCGTGTGATAGGACAACTCCACTGCTGAACAAAAGAATTGTTTGCTCTGCCTCAAAGATGAAATGGAAACTCAACCCCCATGTCTGACATATACGAGACCTGCCATAACTCATGCATTTAAAAATACGACAAGCCTCAAGCAATATGCTAACCCTCACAGGAAAAGACTGAGGGTCGTGAAACCTGTTTCCAAAACAAATATGAAAAAGAACGATCGAATTACTGAATGGCTCCACAATTCTTTCTGAAAGCAAACCCCTGAATACAGCTGTTTTTTAAAGAGCCTTGTCTTCATTCTCATTTTGCTCTTTATTCCTCACACACAAGGATGTATGTGATGTTTTATAGGGTGGAGTTTTTTTTTTTTTTTTTATGTGACTCTTGTGCAGTTATTGTTGTTTTTTGTCATAAGCACACTGTGTCAAACTCCAACAACTTGTTTTTCTGGCAGTTAGTTATGGTGTCCAAACTTTGAAACATAATTTTAAACAGTAAAAGAGAGTAAAAGAGATTAAAAAAACTTTTTAAAAAATTCCATAACAACAAGATAGTACTGACATGTAACAAGCGCAAAAAGTGGGAAATTATACAAGGGCTATTTAACACAGCTGACAGATGTGTGTGTGTGTTTTTAGTTTTTCAAATTTGGAAAGAGGTTACAGTACAGCTGACTCAACACATGTGTCATCATTTGATCACTTCGGGATCACATGCAGGTCCAAGCCCTGTCAGGACAGATTCTCTTTGTACAATCAAATGAGTCAAACCACATCTGTGGACAGCTGACGATGTGCCTGGGATGATGGAAAGATCATGCTGTGCTGCTAAACCTTGTACAGACAAAAAAACTTGCTTTGTGTTGTAATTGCAAAATTAAAGCTTCGAAGACAGCAACATAAAGGATATACAAGGCATTTTATATATTTCTATTTAATGTAAAGAAAAGTGTCTAAGATTGATAGTTTCAGCCAAGAGTTAGAACTCAAGATGTAAGAGTCCAAATGTAAAGAAGAAAATGGTTTGAAGTAAAGGAGATTTAAAAGCAGAGCAAATAAAATGTGAGACATACAAATTAAAATAATGAAGTAATTGCCCAAGGATGTCTTTGACGCAGATGCCCACACACAGGGACAGTGGTGAACACCCACTGAGTTGTAGCATAGCCTCTGGTAACATGCTGCAGGGGGTATTTTTTTGATCACCAGCTCTTTCTAGCACAATATCCCCAGGAATAAGCACAAGAATCTACACTTCCTGATCTGTGTCCAGTGCGAATGTTCAGTGCTTACACAGAAAGAAGTGCAACCTAGCAGAAAAGAAGGTGAGGGTTACTGAGTTTGGGTCTTTGGATTGGGCTTCACATGCTGTAGTAAATCAGCAATTAGGGTTTGTGTTTCTACTGAACTTAACTATTATCTTTCTCTAACTTTTTATTGCTACCCTGACTAAATACTAATGACCATGTGCTGATTGCACAAAGGGTCTTAACAAAAAGTGACATCTCTTTGATTGAAACCCTTTTCCTTTTCACTCACTTCCACTTGGAGTGAAGTGAAAAGTCTTTGCCAGTATCGTTTTCAACCACTGTCTTTTTCCTTCAGGCTGATGAGCCAAAGAAGACATTTTGCAGGGATTTACTTTAACTTGACTTGCAGATAGAGTCAAGTCTGAGGAGTTCAGAGGAAAAAAAACAACAAAACAGAGAACAAACAGGCAAATTTAAATAACAGCAGAGAAATATAAAAAAAAAAAACAAGAAACTCCACCAAAATCTCTTTTCAAACAAATTTGAGGCAAAAAAATACACTATGCAGTTTGTGAATCTTTACCCATGGGCCTAATTTGAAAGTTTGTTCCAACTTTCATAAAACAGAGAGCACTGATGCATTTTTATTTCCTGGCCATGATTGTCTTTTATAATAGGCAGGGAACAAGAGCAAAGTGACTGCATCACATAGCCTCTAACTTTACTGATCTTCACACTTTGCAAGTTTACTGGCAAGTTTATTAGCACAGCAGTTGTTGGAAAGCCTGACACTAGTTGCTCATAAGCCACCAAAGGCCAAATGAGGTAAACTGCAAGCTCACATTCAAAATTTACGGAGATTTATGCTACAAACACAAAACCCTTACAAACTTATAACAGATGCTGAACCTAATTTGTTGACATGGCAAAATAATTAACAATCAAAAAGGTAAGTAAGCGCACAAAGACAAGAAGTAACACAAACCATATCACATGAGGAGAGAACTTACAAATAAAACAGGAAATGACAACACTAAAATGCAACCTAAGTGACTGCTGTCTCAAAAACATGAACACAGTGTTACCGTTCTTTTTAACCAACACTCTCGCTATAGAAAAAAATGTGACGTGTTTCTAGAATTTTAACTAAGGGGAAGTGATAGATTAGAACTAAGGACAGGTTGACTGGGACATGAGTTCCTGCTGAGTTTGTCTCATTAAACATAATATGGCTAATGCCTGTTGTCTTGGAGCTTGAAGTCAATGGACAGCACATTAATGAGAGCCGAGTGTTACATGCCGTGAAAGCAGAGTTTACTAGCTGCTAGCATGGCTGGTGTTTAGCTCCCTGCAACAATTAGCTTTTTGGTTTCTGTTTAACTTCAGATGAACACCGCAATTATACAGTGAAGCTGAAATCCAGTGACTGCTTTGCTTTGGCTCCTTTCATCAAAATCAGTGGTAAGGACAATTAAAACACTGCTGTGAAGAATATAGCAGGAAACCTTTCATTCAAAATCACTTTACAGGGACTGTCCGTCCAGCAGCACCACAGCAAACGCACAAAGAAGCACCACACCATCACATAGTCTTGCGTTTGATCTTTTCATCCAATACATCTCTTTTTATATGCACACTTTGTTTCTCTTCATACCATATCAGCAAGTGATGACAAATAACCAGAAAGCTGCTGTGTGACTGTTTTCACCTGAGTACAAACAAACACTGCATTTTTCATTTAAAAATTGAAGGTTTTAAAAAATACATAAAAATCTCCCATAATTTTTATACTGCTTGTTGAAATAATGTGTTTGGCCGTGATGAGCTCTGCAACAGACTAATTAAAAAAAAAAGTCCACCAACAAAAGATGTGGAAACCTCATTTTATGAGATTAAATACTTCATAAATGGCTTCAGTGTGGATAAGAGCAGAGATTTTGATTGGCTCTGTCAGATACTGACACAAAAAAGAGTCAGTCAGGTTGTGAAGTCAGACCCGACACATTCAGGAATCACTTTTTCCATCCAACTTTGGGTAATATTGTGTGCGCAGAGCTGTGTTTTGCTGGCTAGATGTTTTTTTTTTTTGCAGAATAAACTGAATTTGAACCAAAGAGGGGGCGAAACTGGTGAGTCAAATTCCCAGTGGCACTTTATTGCTCTGCTGCTACACCTACTTCCTATTAACTTCCCAATAAGCCTGTTTGGTATTCCAGGCAATCCCTCATAAAGCTAAGTATCTACACACAAAAGAGTCAAAATCTTGCCTGGTGAAGGGAGATTACAAGGTTTCAGACAAGATTTTTCTGGAAATTCCTCTGACAGGGTTTTTCAGTATGGGAAACAAAACGTGTCTCTCTGACAAAAGCGCATCATTGTTGTTTAGATGCTGTGGTTAAGATACTGTGGATTACAGCATTTCAACGATCACTCCTCCGCATTATTCAGGAAACAAATTGAGTACTCTTTGATGCATTTAGGGAGGAGGCATGTTTCTTCCACGCCACCAGCTTTGTAACCTTTCAAACCGAACACGAATGCAGCCGTCTAAACATACAACAATGTGCAGTGAAGCAGTGCCGCTCTAACACAATTACTGACTTCACTAACTCCACAAAAGGGAAAACTGAAGCACTCTTTCATTGCCGTAAGGAAAGAGAACAGACAACAGACCCCCACCTGAGAGATCCACCTCCTCAATTACCCACTGCTGATTCTACAAAGCATCAGCCATTCGAGACCTCATTTGACTTTATTACAACAGCCACCAGAGAGACGTTGCCATTAATCACACAGAAGAGGGAAAGAGTGCGCAGCCACCCAGGAAAGCCAAGAAATGAACTGAAATGGCTGCTGTAGTTTCTCTGCTCTGCATCTGCATGAGGGAAAGAGAGAGAGCCGGCATTCATCATGTTTTAAATGAAACCCAGACTCCATCAACAGGCAGTGCTGCCATGGCTGTCAAGGTAGAGGAGATGTAGTTAATAGCACACCTCATTCATACCTGGAAAAAAGGCAGTTAGAGACAAATATGCAGTAATTAGGGGCAGTAGTACTTGATTGATGTGTCCTATTATTCAGTTTTTAGTTAATCTTGCATTCTCTCTAAAGTCTTTTCATCTGCAGGAAAGCTAACATCTGGAAATGTAATTTAAAATAAGCCAGATGAGAAAAAATGTGTTGAGAAGAAGTGGCTTTTCAAAGGTTTGACAAATTTCATTACATGGGCTGTTTTTTCTTGACACTTTTCTTTCTTTCTTTCCTTTGTTTATAGCCACAAACACTGTGGATGAAATGGGAAAAAAAGCCTTTTTATCCCTCTTTCCGTAGGGGAGCAACTGACACCTCAGGCAATTAGCATCGTAACAATGGCAGCCAATTACTGTAATGCTTTGTTTGCCGTCAATGCTGCTGAGTCCTCAAATTTGTTTTGGAGGAAAATCAATGCTATTTGCCAAAATAGCTGTCTACAAATGTTTAAACAGGCCTGGTGTTCGGTAGATTTCCATCAGGCTGTTGATTCCCAATCAGATGACATCAAGGTTGAAATTCAAAGAGCTCAATAACCTAATTCAAAATCTGATCCTCAACAGCATCCCTGAATTTGTTAATTCAGTGCAGGAAACCTCCTCTGTCAAATTGATGGATAGCTCCAATTGAATCCACAATGACAGAAAAATTGTTTTTCTAACGGATGGCTCTGCTTGGAGAGAGAGCGAGTGAGTCATGATCAATTGCTGCCTGTAGGAAGAGGAAACAGAGTTTTTGCTAAGAGATATTAGACACAAGGGTATCAATACTGGATGAACCCTCATCCAGACAACAAACACTGTTTTTCACTTCGGAGCAGCTTGCAGGAAAAAGCTGTTTGCCTTGTGCTGTGAATGGGTCTACAGGGGTTATACGACCTGCTGCAGGATCCTGCTGACAACCTGGATAGGCACGACAGTCACATGACCATGTTCAGATTGACAGCAGTGCTGTGTAGGAAAAAGATGTGCTGTCATTCATTTTTAATGTAGAAGTAGGTGTGAAGATGTAAGATTCAGAGAAGTTAAAACCCGGCCCAATATTTGTACCTTGTTATCATACAACAATGTACTGTACTGGCGAATATGTGTGAGAGCACATTTCTAGTGGATGGTTTTAAAATGTTACCTGTAGTTACCTGTTTACTTTGCTGTTATCAAGACAGAGGATAAAATGATCGCCACCTTGATAATTTATTGTGAAATTGCAATGATTAATTTTGTTATGAACTACTTGGCAGTGCTTTGGTGTCAGTTTTTAGACCAACGTCCGATATTTTTATGGCCTGCAATGAGTTTTTGATAAATTTGAACACGATCTGAGCATATTTTGCTGCCATTTTGAACAACTACTTGACCTTTAAGTCAATGAAAACATTTATCTCTTTTTAATAAAAAGGTAAAAAAAAAATGAAGAATTTGAAAATTGATTAAAGAATTTTAATAACACAATTCAAGAAAATGCTACAACAGCTTGCTCTGAGGAAGCCCAGCTCATCACCGAGCACAGACAAAAACTTTCTCAGATGGTAGCTTTATGAAAAAGTATCCTACTAAAGTCATGGGAAAATGTGCCCGGAGAAATCCAAGAATCATGCAATAACACTTTGTCAAGAAAACCAGTAAAAGTCAAAGACTTGTCAGCCAAACTATGACATGAAGTGTCAAGTAGAGTTTGTTTCTTGTAATGTTTACTCTTTGTATGTGACAAGAGCACAGACAGCACAGTGATGAAGCTGCTCAATCCCAGAAGCCTTAAGGACTATCGACAGGCAGTGATGTTTTTGTGGAGGTTTTCTATGCAATCATTGATATGGGATTGCTCTGAAACAAACTCTGTGAAATATGCAATGGATGGAGCTTCAGCAATGTCCAGAAAATGGAATGAGATGTGTGGTGAGGCTCTTAAAATGCACTAGATGAGTTTTATCCACTCATGACTTTTTATGATCTGTGACTTCTCATATCTAAACTGTAAATGACCTACTTAAAAAAATGTGCCCACCTCTGCAGTAGACTTGTGGATCCATTTCTTAAATGAAAGTCCTGGATCGTATATCAGCTTCTGCACAGTGTCAGTGGCAACATGCTCACCCCAGTCTTAACCTTATGCTCCATTACAAATATAAAAGCTCAAGATGGATACAGCTGCAGACAGCTGTTCTCTTAATACTGCAACAGCATCTGCCTGGGCTGGATTACCAAGTGGGCCAACCACTGTGGGGCTTCAGGAGGCGCAGAGGCCACAATTTTTGTAATAAATGGATAAAATGCAAATTTTTTGGGGAATGCGCAACACTAAGAAGTAACTCATGTTTATCCAAAGAACCACAAACGAGGATTATAGACAAATTTTTAACATCATGTCCCCTAGTGGCTTAATTAGGCCATATCATCTTCATATGTAGACATGGCCTTACATGAGCAGCCAGCATGTGTGGTTTGAACAGACTCAGTTTTGGACTGCATGCAGATGGATCTCAGGGAGCCTTACAAACATGAGCAGATAATGAAATTTACACAAAGCGGACCCCTGCAGCCACCAACAGCGTCTTCAGCCATCTCAGCTCTAAATTTTGCACATTCCAATCACAGTTATTTCAGAACTTGTAGAACAGACATTTTCACTTTGTAAACCTATTATTAAACCAGATTATCTGCAATGTCACTCACATTGGCTCTCCAATATTAAAAGTGAACACTTTTCAGAATGAAAACTAACAATACTGTTCAGAGCAGAAAAAGATTCAAGGTCTTGTCACGGAGCAAAGAGGTCAGAGGGCATTAATGCTGAACACGTTTTAATCCCAGTATTCAGTTATACATAATTATTTGGGTTTTTTCCAGTGATGCACATAAACATTTAATGAAGAGTCTCTTTGCGATTACAGATGCTACCTCTGAACAAACATTTGAATTTGATTGAAAGCCACATGCAGTTAAATCATCTACATACCTGCTACAAACAGACTGAGGGGATATATAAGGAATTTATATCAAAAGATGTACTGTGCTCTCATTGTTTTGTACAAGGTTAGAGTGAATTCCTTGCTAAAATAAAAAAAACTTGAGGGAGAGCACACAAATTAAATTTCAGAGCCAGACAGAAATCTCTTGTTATTATCCTTGTTATCTTTCCTTACGAGTATTCAATGCTTTTGTTACAAAAGAGAAAATATGTTTTTTAACACCTTATCAAACTCCTTTCATTTATTTTGTTCATTTTGAGTTTCATTAACTCGTATTTTGTTTCGTTTTTCCAAATATTCTCATTTAACAAATCTTTTTTTTTTAAATTAGTGTTGCCACAAAGTTATTGAACTATTACATCAGGCGTGTTTGTCTCTGTCAGTCAATCTTAGAAATGTAGAAAACAAAGGCCTGAGTGGAGAAACTGCCCTGTCACACTGGATTGTTTTCTCTGCTACTCTCATTCTCTATACATAAAATGTTTAATGTGATGCTTGTAGGCTTGTAATTAATTCAACTTGGTTCATTTAAATTGTGATCAGATTTTATCAATCACTCTCTTTCACAGCTGTGAGGTAATGAAAAAACTCCATCTGTGGATCTGGCAGTTTTCAGTTGATCTCTAAGTTTCACTTTGGCTAAGGACTTTTATTTTTCCTTTCTTATTTCAGTATTTGCTATAAGAGTTCCTGGATCAAGCTGGTGATGTTTCTCAAGAGTGAAGCCCTCTCCTGTGAGCACATTTCCATAGAGCTCAGCACCCTGAACCATCCGTTTCACCTCACCTAGCCCCTCAAACACGAGCTGCCCTGGGCATCACAGCCGTCACTTTTCATCACAGCATCAAAGGCTTTCCTGTCCGTTGTAACTCAGAAGCTGAAGGGAATAAAAATACTAGTTTGTTCTCATTTTGAAGATTAAAAGAGTCCTAACTAATGAATGAAACAGAGCAGCATGACATGGAAATTGCATCCACAATGAGGAAAGATCTTCCTCTACATCCGTCAACTAACTGCTGGAGCCTTTGATGCAACTGACCTTGTGGCAACGTTCAATTGTTGGTAAGCCCTGCCCACACTTGGTGACTGTTGCTGCACCAGTCAGGTTTTTTGTTCTCAAACAAAACATAATGCTTTTTATATTGATAACAACAGCAATTTGAGACAATGACTCCAGTGTATCATAAAGTTGACAAATGCAGGCTCAATATTTCCAGCTTTTAACCATTTATTTTGCTGGATGAAATTAGATTTTGTCAGATTTAATCAACAGTAACAAGCTAGCTTATTAATTAGCTAAGATGCATAAGTATTAAGTATGGATTAAAATTCCATCTCCAGCTCACTTTTTAATGTTTTTATTTAGACTGATAAAAACTTGCTAAAATCCAGGCAGCAGTTCTCCATTCCTGTCCTATTGCTGCTGCAGCTGTCAGAGCAGAACTAGCTGAAGGCTTGAAATAGTCAGAATAAACTTACTGAATCCGTAATGAATCGCTGTCAGACAGTTCAGCTTTTCTGAGTTTTCAGGTGCTTTGTTTTGCCAAAACCTCTGGTTCCCACTATCTTTGCTCCTCCTCAGGATGAACCCTTTTAAACTTTGAAAAAATATTGCTCAGTGTGAATCTGGATTGAGTCAGGAAACTTTCAGTGTTTATTGAAAGTAAAATTAACCACTTGCATGACCAGTGGATACTGACTAATGTGCTAATACTGATGTGCTATACTAACTAGCAAAGTGTCCATGATCAAGTTTTTATTCAGTGTTCACAGAAAGAAAGAGCTATTCACAGATGACACTTCTGCATAGACTGTTAGCATGTGTGTGTTTTGTGTATGCGGGAGGAAGAGAGTAAAAGAGAGAGAGTGAGAAAGAGAGAGAACTGAGGAGGAGCCGTGAAAATCAATATGCTGCACACAGCTCTGCTATGGAGTGAGATTTTGCCACTAGTTTAAAAAAAAATCTGTAATGATAGTATTGTTGCAGCCTGACACAAACTAGGAATGTATTGGAAATGCTAATGTCTGACAATAATCAGTATTATGCTTTGTCAGGACATAACTAGGCTCTCGTTTTGTTTCCAGAAAAGAACTCAGGATTCCAAGAAAGCTGCTTGTACTGTGTGACATTTCCCATTTTTTTCAGGAGGGCTTGTCACCTGCTGAATAGTTTCAACACAGAGGGAAAACATTGCACTGCTGATGTGTCATCTTTTTTTAATATAACCCATAAACCTCGAATCTGCGACCCTGCAAATTCATGTAGTTCTTACAAAGTCTGGCCTCGAAAGACATACTTCATTAATACTGCTGTTATTTAACGAGACAGACATGCTAATCGTCCCAGCAAATGTCAGGGCATATAAACACTCTTGTCATCCAATTCTTTTGCCAGGTTCAGACTATATTTAGACTGTGTTGACTACCACCAAATTTTCCTTGAACCTAGCTTTGCGACCTGCTTCCAAAGAGCTATCTGTATCCTCTGTTTCCATCATCAAAGATCTACAGCAGACATATTCCGTATAAACCTCTAAGAGGACAGCGAGGCAGCTGCAGCCTTCAAAAAAAAAACCACACTAGCTTCCCATCAGCTGCGACCTTAAAGAGAGACAGATAGAGCAAAGACGAAGAGGTTAGGTGCTCGTGTGGAAAAGGAGCCCTCTAGTAGTAATTACGCTCTTGGCCATTACTCTTTTCTGACCACCAAAATCCCCCCAAGGAAATAAGGCTCATTTCTCATATTTACTGTATGATCTTTGTCTCTGAGGGAACCTGTTTCTGCAGCACAGTTATTCCCAGAACAGATATTACTCTTGCGATGGCGACCCAGGCCACCAATTAAGGTTTCCCCTGAGAGCAGGCAAAGCAAAGCACGGGATCCAGAGGAATGTTGTCTAATCTGAGATGGAGCCACGAGTGTGTCAGCGTGTGTGAGCGAGAGAGATAGAGGGTGAGAAGGAGAGCATGAAAGATACATGATAGAATAAAACAAAGAGGGATAGGTGAGGGGATTGTGTTTAGAAGCTATGAATAGCCTCTCTCAAAGCCAGAGCAGAGAATCTAATGGATTTGTCTGTGATGACTCTGTGTGTGTGTTAGTGTGCACGTCTGCATGTATGGAAGTGTTAGCAGACAGAAGTCTCTTTGTGTAAGCGATGCCATTGGAGAGACTTGATTTATCACTGTGTGTTAGAGAAAGAAAGAAGCAGTGAGGGAGGCCAATGACAGCTTTATCAGTCCACTGTTCCAGACCTCCATTACCACACTGTGTCAGAGGAGGAAAACACAGATGGATGTGTGTGTATCTTTAGACAATTTGAGAGATGTGTTGTCCTCATACTGGCGCTCACATTTTCTCATCTTGTATTCCTGCTTGGCTACTTTTTTTTTAAAATCTCTTTTTATCTTGGATTGCTTTTGTCTTTATAATTTGTCGATTAGCTTTGAAAGGAAGGAAGTCAGTGGTGTGAATTTTAGGTCTCTCGAGGACCTGGACTGGGTTGCTCTTAGCCTGATAATTAGACAGAAATGTCACTTCCTTGTCTTTACTCAATCAGCCTGACAGAAAGTTGATGTTGATTTATTTCTTGTTTGAGGAGGGAGGTATTTTTTGTGTTTTGCAACTAACCAGTTTGAAACAAATGTCGTACCGAGTTTGTTCCACCCACTGCACCTGTTGTTGGCATAAGAGTTGCTGTAGTGACTTTTGGGAGAGGTGTATTTAATGTTTTTTACAAAGTTAAAGAAAGGTTTTGATTCCAAAGTTGTTATTTCAGCAACGTACGTTGACATTTACAGCTTTGATTTCACTCACACTTGCCAGTCTTTTGTTTGCAGTTTTGTTTTTTTCTTTTTAACTACTCTTAATAAATGACAGCAGGTAGCTAGCTAGTTTTAAGGGATGATGGTAGATCTTTTTTTTTTCTCCCACAAAGCTCTGATTGGTCAACTGCTCTTCCAATAACACATTGCATAGAGAAAGATGAAGGGTGCCTTGACTTGGTGATGTCATTTGGAGGCAGAGTTTGCACAGTTTGATTCTCCCTGCAGGCCAGGTGTGTTTGCCTGACTGTGTTTATTTCTTCATGCACCCTGTGGCTGCAGTACTGCACTCTTGCCCATTTCAATAACATGGTATGGTCACCTGCCAGTCATGTCATTTCAGCTCTGTGTTTTAGCATCTAAAACACTTATTAAAACCTGATCAAAAAAGAAAGATGACATCTGAACGTAAACTTATTTGATAAAAACTACTTCAAAAACAACAGAAATCATCTTTGGGGATTATTAATTTGATGTCAACTTTGAGTTTTTTGTCTTGCCCATGTCTCCTTTGCCAACATGAATGGGGCTGGCTTTTTGACTACAGCAAACCAGGAGGGAGCAACCAAATGTTTTGGCTTCACTCTTGAAAAGCTTTTGCGCTGTCCATCTTTACTCATGTCTGTTTGAAATCAGCTTTTAAAGACATTTATGAATTGCTGAACAAATCTGAAACGTGGACAGCTATTTTGAGGTCTGGCGCCTGGCTCAGTTGCACAAGGTATTCATAAATACATTACTTGGTCTAACAGCTTTCCAAATTCTTGGTGACTACTATCATGTTTCA
The DNA here is from genome assembly GCA_029783725.1 of Acanthurus tractus. Taxonomy (NCBI): domain Eukaryota; kingdom Metazoa; phylum Chordata; class Actinopteri; order Acanthuriformes; family Acanthuridae; genus Acanthurus; species Acanthurus tractus. The sequence goes on from JAQNCA010000014.1 coordinate 17,370,394, forward strand.
AAGTGAAATTAACTTGCAGCACCTGTATAACCAGTACACATTTTAATAGTTTATAAATTGGTTGAGAAAAATCTATTGTCATTTCAAACACAAGCTACTTGGACACTAAAAGTGCACCTGTTACTATCCGTATAATTAAACCACAAAAGGAACTAACAACATGAAACCTAGTGTTCACAAAGCTGAAAACTGAATTCTCATAAACTGAACAAAATGTCACTTTTTCCCGAGGAGCCAAAAACACACACGAGCCTTATCACACGAAAATGTCACTCAGAGAAGACGCCAGGAGGAGCTGCTACAGCAGGGATCCTTTTCAGGGCATGTGTTCATATGCTTCTGCATATCCTAGATAGTTAATGATGAGGCACAGCGGAGTGTGGCTCAGTCAAAGCCTCACTTAGAAATAGCTGGTAGCCATACCAACAGAAAGAGATGTGTGGCTTTGTGACAGATGAGGTGAGGGGGAATAGAGAGAGCAGAGATGTGAAGCTTAGAATGGAAAAAGATGAGCATGAAGAAATAGACACAGTCAGGCAAACACACCTGGCCTGCAGGGAGAATCAAATAGTGCAATTTTAAAACCTGTTGGAGAGCTTTGGACTGATACTGTGAATAAAAATCCTGCTCTCCAGCAGCTATCACTGAGCTGCTCTTGAGCAAGGCACTTAAGTCCCAACTACCCAGCAGGGCAGCTCAGTGGCTAAAAGTTGAGTCGTGTGATTGAGACGGATTGCTGAAAGGTTTCTCTATCAGGAATAGGTTTTAAAGAAATGGATTTTCTGATTTAAACCGACATTCTGTTCAGTGATCTAATATGAATCTACAAAATCCCAGACTGACCTTTTAATAAATGCGTTTTCCCATGGATTTCTGACAGAGACCGAAATGAAAACCCACTATGAGCCAAATGAAGTAGATTTTTCATTTTGGCAAGCAAATCTTGGATGGTTATCTGCACTGTAATTTCATGTTAAAAGAACCCCCAAAAAATGATGCTTAGAGTTCCTACTGCATTTTGGTGTATTTGTGGACAAGCTGTTTGTATTCCATGTCAGAGTTCAGCACACACTGCAGACAGCAGACTGCAGACTTCCTGATGCATTCATTGTACCTCAAAGACTCTGAAATGTACATTCTTTTGTGATATAAACACAGATATTTTTAGTAGTGGGCCAGGTTGAAGGAACGAAAACTAAATAAACTAAATAAACTGTTATTGTATTGTATGATAGTTCCAGTTTTGATGCATATTACAAGTTTTCCTGTTTCTTCTTGTCTGTGACCACATGAGCTCAAACACATCGCCAACACATGCAGCAACACCACACTGAGGGACTGAGGCATGGCTGGAGGCCATATTTGCATCCCCCGCTCCACAGTGTGGCTTCTCAGCAGCTCAGGATGTTGCACATTTCACAATTGTCTCAGCAGCCCACAATTTAGCACTCAAAATATGTGAAAGCTGCTTGTATTTTTGTTGTGCAGTTTTATAGGTGATTTAAGCGATTTCACTGTGAGCATAAATGGTGAGGAAAAATATTTATATCGCATGTGGGACTGAGGAGTTCGGATTGAAAATGTCATGAATCCCACAGAAGCATCAGACCTACTTGCCTTGTGGTTTCTGCAGAAGATAAAGAGCTCACAGACCTAAATACAATAATCATACATGTTAAAAGAATTTTATTTCACTGCACTCACCCTGCCATGGTTGCATTTCCAGCCCTGAGTACTGGTCTCTTTATTAGGTACATCTGTACAAGCCAATACAACAGCAGAGCTCATAGGCAGAATGCTAGATATAACTCTCAATTTAATGCAGTTGAAACATCACTTCTTATCGCTACCTTAGTGCTCAAGCATAATTTAATTGTATTATCATAAGGAACTAAAAATATAAATTAGCCATAAAAAATGATATGGTCAAACAGTTGTATTTATTGCATTGCACTAGATTCTACAGGTATGTAAATAATAAAGTACGCTATAACATGTAATGTCTTACAGACTTGGTTGATGCAGTTTTTAATTAAACAATTATATTTATAATTCGTTATTGAGGATTAGATTGTAATAATAACAGTGTGTTCTCTGAGTTAATAAAACTAATATTACACTCAAAAGTGTCTGGACCCAAGCTTAAATGGTATCCAGAAGTTGTTGGTCTTATGTGTTCATGTGGTCACAAGTTTGGTAACATCCACCCCTCAACCTTGCACCAAAACTAATAGAAGTGATGATGAGCTGAAAAAATTACATTTTACATTTGCAGTCGAATTTCATTGGAACTAGTTTCTACCAAAGAAATAATCCCAGCAAAAAAAAAAAAAAAAAACTGCTGGCAGAGGGGACTGCAATTAAAAGTGACCATGACAAAGTTTCTGGAAAGAAATGCTGGTGCTGACATTTTCTTAAAGTCATGATGCTTGGAGGACCACAAACTCTCTTTAAGTCAAATTTCAAATCCACCACCGGTTTTTGTGAACTGACCTTTAAAATAAAAGACAACAAACGTGATTTTTTTTTCCTTTACAGACATTCTCTAAGCTCTGAAAGCACAACACTGAGCTATCTATAACAGTTAAGTATATGACAATTGACAGTGATAATCCCAGTGCAACTCTGTAAATAGAGTACAATCCCATCTCCAAAGGTATTATGGTTGCAAATATCCTACAGCATCTGTCACTTCATCCAGGCGCGCCTGGGGCCCGCCGATGGAGACAGGGAGGCTGTGGTGTCAGGCTTGGTTTGTCATCGTACCCAGATGAATTTCCTGCCTCTGCACTCTGTTCACATTCACAAATCATTTTCTTCCCGTTTTGCTACAGCGCTCTAAAAACCTTCACTGACATTTAGGAGATATCAGAATGCGAAGAGGCCAAGCATGCTCTAACATGCCTCCTCCTCATCACCCTCTCCAAACAGTTTTCTGATGTCTTCTTTTTGTTTTTAACTCCATTTTCACTATCAAACTAAAACAACTCCATTGCAAAACCCTTTCTCTCTGTGCTCCTTGATATCATGATAACTCACATAAGGATATTTCACTTAAGCATGAAATCTACTGTGTTTTCTGCATAACACAACACAACACAGCAATCTTATTGACTTTAGGATTATATATTCAATTGTTTGTCTTTGACAAAACACAGTCAATAAATAATAGGGACTGTGACATCATTTCACATTGTCCATATGTAGAACCTGGAATGACCAACAATGGACTGGCAACAGACAAACTAGTGAAAAACAAATACGCAGTCTGAATGTTTGACTTTGAGTGATGCTGCAAGAAAAAGTGAAGTGACAGTGACATATGACAATAGTTCTCTGATTGCTCTTCTATGATCAGTGAGCCATTTAACCCCATCTGCTGTGACAGAGCTGCTTTCTGGGCTTAGGCTGAAAAAACTCTGGTGTTTATGGTCAACTTTAGGATTTAAAGCATGTGGGTGGACAGATTGCCTCGCAGAGAGAGGATGTACACAGTCTGACATACCTTGGTAAATAGAAGCAGTGAAAAAAGTAATCCTTCTTTGAATTCTTCTCTCAAGGTTTCATCTTTTTGTTAAATTTTTTTTTGCTCACAGGATGTTTTAAGCTGTTTAACAACTTTTCAGATGGGTTGAGATTGGCGGTTAAACTTGACTGCCCTTCATAGGTTGGGCAGACTTGTAATGTTTTTCCAATATCTTGTATGACTTTGTCTTTTATCTTTTTTTTTGTTTTATTTTCAGCATCTTGTTGTTTTGTGTGTTGTTTGGTATTACTGTTTTGTAGCTGCCTTTAGATTTTCATGTTGGGATCTTTCAGGCAGTGCTTTGAAATAAATAGTACCAAAATATCAGCAGCTGTCAGTGAATCTTAAGTTTTGTCATGTTTGCCCTGGAAGCCGTTAATTAAAGCTCATTTAATCATTATATAATGAGCTTTTGAAGCACTTTTTTGGTGTTTCTCACAGATGGGAACTGTTTTGGATCTCCTGCAGAGATTGCAGGGGTGCAGCCTTTGTTAATATTCTTTATATTATTATCAAATTCTGCCCGAAAAAGGCTGTGTATTCAAGACAGTTTGTTTATAAAGATGTGACTGTACTGAGACAGAGAAATGGTTTTACATAAAGTATAGTAGTAGGTCATATTTGGGTAGGTAGTATTTTAGGGGGTGGATTTAGCACCTGTTATACTGTCTGTGTGTGGCCCTCTCAGAGTCTTAACAAACTTGTTATTTTTAAATCCTTTGCAAAGGTCTAACCTCCTGCAAAGCTGTTGGTTCAGGGTTATTAGTATTAGACTCTGCATTAAAGACATTGCGTTCACTACCTGTGGAAATCAGACATTTCGTTAATTACTGATAAAACTCTACTTAAGATGCAGCTGCCTGTGGCAATACCCCTGTGATTGGATAAACACAGAATGAATAACAGATAAGAAAAATAAGATGATAACTCGTCGGATGATTATTTTAATGCATAGGAGGTAGTCCAATGCTGCGTCTCCTCAATTGTTCTAAGAAACAAGCATAGATTTAAATTAAGCGGGGAAATTAGCTGGTAATCAAACTGTTTGCACTCAGACTTTTACTCCATCGTTATCAGTAAACCTGCAGTTGACTGGCAAATTTGCAATCCTCTGCAATGACAGGCTTTTTTCCACTGCCAGCGCAGCAAAAAGTCCTTTGCACAATTAATTTCTCACTTGTGTAAACATTTTGTTTGCAGGTAGAACAGAACAGCAGCAGCATGTTAAATTAGCTAGTGGGATGTTTGGATAATTTCAAGTCGTACATCTTGGTTGGTAATAGGCCATATTTCCCTCGCTGCAAGCTTGTGTAACTCTAAATGTAGGTTTGTCTGTCTTCATTTCTAAGACACACATAAACACATTGTGCACTGGACATAAGTTTTAGTCTTTAACTGACACAAAGGCAGAAATATGCTTACACACTATTTGCATCAGCTTTTTAAAGGTGCTACATGTAACATTTTAGCACCAATTCCAGTCATGTTACTCCTTTTAACCCTCATAACTTTGGTCAAGTGTGGCCAAAAATAAAAGGTAAAATCCCCCTTAAATTTAACCCAATCTTAAATGATGGGTCCTAATATAAAGTGTTTACAAAGTATAGGTCCCATATTGTATATGTATTTCAGTCAGCATTTATTATGCTATCAAATGCTGTTGTATCTCATGACAATTTAAACTAGACTTTAATCTTGTACATAAAGTACACAGAACTACTAATTTGTGCCAAAGTGTGAAATATAGCACCTTACACTTGGCCCTAAAGGATTGCAGATACACCCTTAATCAGTTTCATTATTTTATCTGATCATTGTCTCTCATTGTTTATGCTAGAAAAGCAAAGGCCTCAAATAACTCCACACCACCTGCTCTTATTCTGTTACTATGTACAGCTGTGGCCATTCACAACACATGCATCTCAAACAACCATCAGTATCTCCTTTATAGGCATACGAAAGTGAAGACTGCCAAGAAAACTTTTACTTATCAGCATTGCCTGCTAACAACAGAAAGAATAATTGTGCATGTTACATCATTATTACAAAAGTCTGCATGAGCTGCATTGCACTTTATCCTCTGTTTCAGCATATTTACACAAGGTTCAGCAGGTTTTCTTCATCCAAATTGTTTATGCTGTACATCTGGCCGAAATGTAAGGGCAACAAGTCAATACTTTGGTCATTTATAAATATATTAAATATACACTACTTTACACAGATCGAAAATATTAACAATGAAAATCATTTCAATTTATGCCACACATGTAGCGTTCACTTCTTTAAGGAATTTTCTGAAGCATCAAAGAGCAAAGAAAGAAATGACGTGTGAGCAGCTAGCTTCACCACTGCACTCTTCGTTTAAATAATTTCACCGTGTAAATATAAATGACAAGAGAATTTTAATCTCTTTAATAAAATATGCATTTGAGGCCTGTGGCAAGAGAGGACTATAAAATCTGAAGCAAGCATAAAAGAGCAGAGGGCCTTTGATGTTCAGATGAATCAAATGTCTTGTTTGGCGGAAGCTCTGTTTTTTCTCTGCTTCTTTCTCTTCTGTCTCTGACACATACATGCAAACACACACACACACACACATACACACACATCCTATATGAATTAGTTTCATTCACAATTAAGGAGGAGAAGTTTTCATCAGGTTGCAACTACAGTCCAGTGTATTTTTTTCAAGAGCATTATGCTGTCATTGAACAACAGTGTGTGTGTGTGATTTTGCTGGAGGTTGATGACAAATTTATTGTATAATTTTGTCCAACATTTTGACACGCACAGAGTCCTGCAACTGATCCGTTTAAAAAGAATAATCATAGTTATTTTCTTACATCTGTGCTTTTTCTGCTTTATCTTGAAATTTATCTTTTCTGCTTTATCTTGAAAAAAATATTTTAACCCAAATTTATACCTAATTGTTTGATATTCCAACACTAGTCTAAGGTTCAACTTAAAATACAAACTTATCATTTGGTTTGAGCAGTTTCACTAATCCCACATAAACATATCACATGTTAACTACCAGCTTCTTCTGAGAGCACTCTTTACTCTGTTTACTCTTAATGTCACCTGTTTATTTCAAAGGATCTCATGTGGTTAGGTGCACATACATATACATGAAATATTCTGTTTCCGTTTGCATATATACACAAACACACACACACACATACACAAAGTGGTGGAGTGACCTCAAAATGACTGTGAATAACCAAGTGCAGTAGACAAAGACTAAGAGTCTTTGAGGTCAATTTGAGGTGCAATTTAATACGTTCACTACAAGTCAGTGTTAATTACTGTGTTTTACAATGCAGCCCAGCGTTCCTTGTGTGATACCAGAATGCACAAACCAACGTGTAGCTCAATTAACCTGTTGACATGAGGACTACCAAGCTGAGCAACCATTTTCTCAATGAGGCAAAAGCTTCTCCAGCATCTTTTTACAAAATGAAAGCCTGAAAAACTATGTGGAAAAACGCATTCGTATCCCACACATTCAGAGATGACACAAGAATTAAAGACCATTAAGAGTAACTGTAGTTGGCTCAGCTGCAGAGTGTCTTGAATTAAAAATGAATAATTTAGCAGGAGCTCTTATTCTTTTTCTAATCATGATATATAAATTCTCAGTTCAAACTAAATGGTTTCATATTAAACTTGTGATAACTTTATCATGCTTTAAACATATACATATAGAAAACTAAGACACACTTATATTTGCACTGTTAAAGTCTCCTTAAGTGAGCAGCATCATCAGAACATGCAGACACAGAGTGTCAGAAAATATTCCTGCAACAATTTTGCAACTGTGTCATCATGGGGAGTTGTGCTGTGGGGAGAAACAGACTTTTTTGGATGCTCCATGTGCACTTCTCCTAATATGAGATCTGAAGGCCTACATAAGAAGTAACTGCATCTAGTGCACATTCCTGATGAGAGAAAGAAAACCAAATACTATCAAAATTTACATTATTAATCTTGTCATTTCTGCCAAAAAAATCCCCTAAAGATGGCCTGAAATGCAGAGCCTGCCTTGGTTATTTTCTGTCACAAAACTGAATAACAATTGCTTGGAATTTGCTGAGAATTTCAAGTAGTAAATCTGCCACATTGTCACATGCCACTGTAGCCTGAATATCTGCTGTATGGCAAAGGAAATGTTACAGGTATGAGACTAAGTTACTTTGTTAAAGAGTGAGGCTTCAAGCTTCATGTCCCAGACAAAAGGGTTGTAACCTCACTGATGATGACCCTTATGAAAGACTTGAAGATAATGTGTGTGTTGTTGTGCATATATTTTAGTTAGCTCAGGGAGATACTAACTAAGATACTGTGTGTGTGTGTGTGTGTGTGTGTGTGTGTGTGTGTGTGTGTGTGTGTGTGTGTGTGTGTGTGTGTG
>JAQNCA010000014.1:17378448-17394753 GCA_029783725.1 Acanthurus tractus
TGTGTGTGTGTGTGTGTGTGTGTGTGTGTGTGTGTGTGTGTGTGTGTGTGTGTGTGTGTGCGCGCGTGTGTGTGTGTGTGCATGTTTGTGTATTTCTGTGTGTCTGTCCAGTTTATGAATACCTTGTTCAAAGCTCACTGTACTCATGTTCTTCACTGATTATTGTCTGCCGTTTTCTGCTTTTTCACTTCTACTCTAATGCTGCTTTTTTTGTTACTTCCTAGCCACTCGTGTTGTGTGACCAGCAGTCATGGGTTGTTTGAGTGTCCTCACCATCCTCAGTGTCTACGTCTCTGTCTGAATGTCCACGTGCCTCACATCCACTCTCTGAATGATCACTGGTTTCACCTTTTCTCTCTCCCTCTGTCTCTCTCTCTCTCTCATTCTGTCTCTCTTCCTTCAGGAGTCTTTTCCATAATGAAAAGCACAGCGGCTGCTGCCTAATTAAACAAGCACTTATTTCAGGAAGATTAAAGCCATTACAATTACCCAGAGAACAGACGACATGAAACAAGGATAAAACACGCTCTTGCATTCATTCATATACCATTTAACTGAGGAACATGATTTAAGAAATTAATTTATAAACTTGGTGTGTGCGCTTGAAATATTTGTTGAAAATAGAGAAAATCATTAGTTCAAAGTTGTCACGTATTTGTGATACATATGATTCAAACATTATTGTGGGAGGCAGAAGTCAGACATGCAGACAGACAGCTCTAATGCCACCAAAGACCCCTTCACTCACTTCTTACATAAATATATATTCTATTTGATGTCTTGTATTTTGAGTTAAAAACAGGAGCAGAAGACTGGTTGAAACAGATATCAAAAAACAAACTCTAAAACATCGTCTCATTGGCTCTGCACGGCTTTAACAAATGCCTTGGCATTTCCAAGCAATGGAACAAGAGTTGCTCCTCACTTCCACAGAAACATGACAACAAACTCCACTGGGTGGAATATCTAGCAGGGTGATGCATTACTTTGTGTCTGTGGGTGTAATGACGCTCAGTGGGCTTCTGTGTGTTTGTCGCAGCTCCTCCACTTTAGTGACTCTCCCTCAATGACAGTAAAACAAAGCTGCTGCACAACCCCTCCAGTACAAGTTGAAAGCTGCTGAACCATTTGATTCGAAGTTCACTGAAACCTCAAAAACCTGAGCATAACACAAGAGGTTAATATCTGACAGTGTTTGAATTTAAGGAAATACACTCATTCATCCAGTTGTTGAGTAAGAGCACAGAGTTGAACTGTTTCAAACATCTGTTTCATGAATTTAACAGTCTATGATCAGTCATTAATGGCCGTAAGATGAAAACTACATGAACAAACTAATGATGTCCCCTCTGTATTGTTGCACTCAGAGCTGCGCTTGATGGTGGCTGCTGACCATCTCAAAGGAAAGCTTGCCCTATATGCATCCTCTTAAGTGGGAAAAGGGCAAAACAAAGACTTTTTTATGTGTTTTGATTCCAGAGGTTCCCACCATGAGGACAGCTTCATTTTTGCAGCCTTTAAAGGAAGATGAAAGGCTGCCAAAAGAATCAAAATTGGCAAGCAGTTGTGTTATCTCTCAGCTGCAGAGTGTCTTAAATTAAAAATGAATAATTTAGCAGGAGCTCTATTTCCTTTTCTAATCATGCTATATAAATTCTCAGTTCTAAACTAAATGGTTTCATATTAAACTTGTAATAATGTTATTAGGGTTTATGCTCTAAGTATATATAGAAAATTAAGACACACTTATATTTGCACTGTTAAAGTCTCCTCAAGTGAGCAACATCATCAGAACATGCAGACACAGAGTGTCAGAAAATATTTCTGCAACAGTTTTGCAACTGTGTCATCATGGGGAGTTGTGCTGTGGGGAGAAACAGACACTTCATATGCACTTCTACTAATATGAGATCAGTCTGACTGCATAAATATGGGTTGGTTGCATCTCATGCGCATTCCTGATGAAGGCAAAGTTAAAATATTAAATGATGGCTATTTGGTGGTGTCAAAAAGAATATAATGGAAACAGAGGAAAAATCTAGAGGGGAATTCTGTTGCAAACATCATGCAATCATTAATGAAATAAGTATGGATCAGAAAGTGTTTAAAATAACATGTTCATATTCTTTGTTTAAGCATGTTGACACAATCCCACTAAAAAAATCTAAATTTGTCTGAACAATCGAGGAAATGCTATTCTTTTCTTGGTGGAGAAAAATCTTTTACTTCTTGAGCTATTATAAAACCCATTTACCTAGAGTTAATGTGGATTGTCACAAAACTAAAACAAGGCTTTTGAAAAACAGGTCACAAGCTCATGAAAAACTGATGTTCCAGAGATGCATGTTTTCCACAAAGGACGGCAGATACACAGACACACGGTGTATCTGAGATTTTAGGGATGCATTAGGAGCTGTATCCTGGCTGGTCTGCAGGCCTCTTCCCAGAAACCCCTTATTTTATCCCTACACATTGCATAAAGCAATCAGTACCATCTCTCTATGTGCTTTTCTTTTTGAATACTGATGCAAAGTCCAACAGTTCTGGTGCAACACAAGTATACATCTTTCAATGAATCTTATTTGTGATCTTATGGTTAGATAATGAGGAAATGGTAAGAATCGGAAAACAAAGAAAACCTAAGACAAGTCAAACAGAATTATCCTTTAATTATATGATAGTTTAATGAATAAGTGAGCCACTGTTCCTCTCTCAAAGTCTCTAAATGTGTTAAAAATTGTTAAAGTATGGTACTTAATGTGTTAAATAACCATTTTCTTTTCCAAATTAGCTTAAAATGCAGTTTTTTAAACTGTGGTTAACTGTGAATGTTCTAATTCATCCAGGCTTCATCAGTTCATGCTTGTCAGACAGGCCTAGCCCAGTCTGACAAGCATGAACTGATGAAGCCCCTTGGATTAGAGGCGAAACGTCTTCACAGACATATAACTAAGTCTAATTGACTTCGATTTACTTGCCTAGAAAAACTGTGGTTAAGTATCAAGTTTTTTATCAGTGGTAGTAAACAACAACACCTCACACAACTCAGAATTAAATCATCTGTATTCAAATATTCCCTCTTCATGTTCTCCAAGGTAACATATCAAGAGCTAAGAGGCAGAAAATCTCACTTATTGCCACATCTCAATGACTCCACCTGATTCACACAAAAGCCCAGCAGACTGATGATGACAATGGTGATGATGGTGACTATGATGGATGCCGGATGTATAAAGAGAGATTAGAGGATACCACATTATTATTGTTTCATTTTCCTCAGCCAGTGTTAGCTCCCAAGCTGAGGAGGCGAGCAGTAATTTGGGTAATTTTGCTCCGAAGCTTCACCCTTTACTTTAATGACAATGATTATCTGTGGAAAACATCTGTAGGATGTGTTGTCTCCCCCCTCCCTTCCCCTCCGTCTTTGTCTGATCAATGTCTTTATCTCTTGTGTCTCGCTAAATCACCAATGTCTCTCTTGTTCTTCCTCCTCTTCATCCTCCTGTCATTTCAGTCCTTGACACTCTCCCTGTGCCCCGAACACAGTGTCTCTCACTAGTATGTATATTCCCTTCAGAGATGAACACCCTCTTCAGTTTTTTTTTTTCAGATTTTTCTCAGTCCAAATGAAGCCCAAACATAGGGTCCAAAACATTGTTCTTTTTTTTTCTCTCCTAACTCTTCTTTAAGCACAATATAGAGTTTCTCAATCACATATGAATCACATTTGAAGTCGAGGATACTTGGGCAGCGGGAAAATTGACTGAAACTCTTACTCACCCCAGTGGTTTCTCCAGTCGACTGGCTGGTGATCCAACAATCTCCCCGAGAGTGCAGAACGTCTGACCCAGAAAATCCTGGAAAAAAACGTAGGGAAGAGGGACAAAAAGGAGGAATCAAAGGAGAAAAGAAGGAGAAAAGGAAAGAGGGAGGACAGGTTGGTGTATTTAAAAAAAAAAGACAGTAAATCAGAGCATTGTGAGACTTTTAACCAAAAGAAGTGGTGATTTTTCATGCACCATCTTTGGTTAAAATAAAAAAGAGATGAGCAATTGATCTTGGTGGTGTCATTAACCTGTGTTATATTTGTGCTTGCTGACTACAAATTGCAGCACTTGACAGCTTTTAAATGAAACCATGACATTGGTCTGTTTTGGCTTTTAGACAATGTGCTCTGCTCTGCTCTAAAATGTGCAGCATATTGTGTTCTTGTATGAAATGTAAAGCAAGTTTTGTTGAACTGAACTTAAAAGCTGCCATACTGCTACCATGAAGGTTTTCATGGTAAGCTTAAATGCTGAATGCAGTGGTTTCCAACTGGTCTTTCCTCAGTTCTTGAAATCTCCCCTTGGACATCAGGTAAAGGTCCGCAAGAACAAACATTTTATAGCAAAATAGCTCAAAATTGGCTGTACACCCTGCTGTGGCCTCTCTGTACATCCATGGTGGCATTTTCTTTGGTTGTGTTCTCTATATATTTTATAGATTATGGAATTGAAAGCAAGTCTGTGTGGATCATCAGGCTCGATAAAAGAAAGAGTACTGCAATAAGAAAGAGACAATCATATTGATATAAAAAGCATTGCAATTGTGGTTACACATATTCAAGCTTATACAGGTTACCTAAACAAAATTAATTGGATATTAACAACATAATTATGTGTGTATATGTCTAATGATAACTTCGCCTGAGCTCAATAAACAGCAGGGAAAGACTATTCAGGGAAAAAACTTCTGTACAAGACAGGCATCAGTAGGCTACTTGTACAGCAAAGTCGCATGCTGCTGTGCTCCACTCAGACACAGGAAATGGTTCAGTAGTTAATGTAAAGTATAGGATGTTTTTTTGTTTTTTTTTTGACCAACAGCCACGAAGGAACCCAACCCGTCTGTTGGAAACCACTGGTTTAATGAATTGTTGAGGATAAATGGAGAAGATGGATACAAGGCATCATGAACAGTGACAAGGAAAACAATTCACAACAGTATTAATGTCTTTTCAGAGACACAGTGGCATTGCATAAGTCATAATCATGTCTTTAGCCAGACAAAATCTCTCAGTATCACCAAGCATTCAGCTACAGACTGAAAAAAAATCATTCTGTGTGTTTGGTTTCAACAAAATCTTTTTTTTTTTAACTTATAACAATTCAGGGCAATCCAAACCAAAGACTCCTTACCTTCGCCCCTGGCAGACAGGGCACAATAAATAATTCAACATCGAGTTATCATGTGTTGTATTTCTGTGTGTCTTTGGTCTGTTGAGCCCACTCGTTCCACTTTTAGAGCCTCATGTTACAAAAATCAGGCTCCAAAAACTGCTGAAAGACATAATGACTGAATATTTAGTTTCATATTGAGACTGTTGTGGAGACTGTGATGATGGTTAAGAGCTGTACACAGGGGTTTGCTTTGCTTGATTTTTTTTTCTGCTCTGATCAGTGACACCATCCTTCCTCCTGAGAAAAGGATCATTAATGTGAGACAGCAGCCATGCAGTGTCAGAAGTGAGAGAGATGCTGGGACCTACGTTGAGTTCTGCAGGCTTCCAGAAATGTTGGGCAGCAGTAGCAACAACAACAACAACAACAACGACAATAACAACAAAACAACAGATCACATCATATACCAAGACACAGCACTTTACCAGTAACCTACACTCCTGGCCCTGCTCAAGATGGTGAAGTGAGTGTGAAAAGACGACACGCTCAGAACTGAAACCGCATGCTGACAGCAAGACTAAGAGTTAGTGATGAATAAATGCAAACCCCAGTCATCCAAATACTTCAAATAATCATCAAAACTGATTATTTTGAACTTTTTTCAATGCTTTCGGGCACCATAGTTTCCAGTTTGTGGATAAAAAAAACATCATATTTTTCAATGGTGTAACAGGGAGTATAATGTAATCTTAAAGACTGCTTAGGATGGAAACTAGTGGATAAAAGCATTGTTTAACCAAAGCTTTTTTACATGACTGCATAACAAGTTACTGCACAATGTCTGAATCTACAACATACAAAAAAACAAGTCTGCATAAGATGTAATCACCGATATATACAGATACATACAGTAAACTGCATATTTATTGCACTTTTATGACACAAATAACCTGTGTTGAAGTCTAATATCAACACTTTAAATAAAAAGAAAAATAAAGACTTGTATTTGGATAATTCTATGATCAAGCATTAAAAAGGGGTTTGCTTTCATCCATCAAGAAGGAACCGTGCAGCAGGCAACACAGAATAAGACATAAAGAATCAGAAAAACATAAATATTGCCTTCATTAGACCACTGATAAAAGAGTTTGGCCAATCGTAAATCACTTTGAACATCATATTCCATCAAGCAACATTTATTTTTTCCATTTTCAGAGCCATTCAAGCCAATAATTTAGATTTCACTGAAGATCGGCCTCCGTTTATCTGCGGTTCAAGGTTAAAAATATGTGCACTCACATGTTTGGACAGATCCGGGCTTTTGGAATCGACGTCGTATCTGAAAGAAAACAAAAATAAAAGCAGCAAAGCCATTTTACCTCTAAAACGGCAGAGGAGATGCTTATCTAAGTGGGGACATTTTGATTGATAGGCTCTTAAAGGCAAGATTTCAAATGAAGCTGGTGATCTGTCATCACAAGGAGAAGGGAAAAAAAACATAAAATCAGACTTATCTCAGTTTTGGCCTTTCAGATCTTTCTTTATTTGTTCATAAGTTTAAGGTGTTTTAAAGGTCGAGAGAATAAAGAGTCTGATGGTGATTGGGTGAAGGTGGGAAGCACAATGAAACAGAAAAGAGCACAGAGGGAGAACAGAATGAAAGAAAATAAGATGCTATTTTAATTAGCTGAACTGAAAATCAGAGAGATGGACAAACACAACAAGTCAAAAACCGACGGAGGTCAGAATATTCCAGAATGAGCCCAGATTAAAAGAGGACAGGATGTTCGTATCTTCATCACTGTCTGTGGGACAGAGTAATCAGTGAAGTGTTCAACAAGACCTGCTCTCCTCGCCCATAATAATGAGAGGTGGACCTGATCTGATTTGCATGTGAATATAAAGCTCTGAATGTGAAGGAAATGAAGCGTATGTGATGTACAAAGATTAAACATGTGATAAAACGATAGATCATAGTCTCCTGGAGACTAATCAGGCCCCAAACAGACAGAAATGAGCTAATATTGTCACTAAAAAGCACACGAAAATGTTGCTAATAGACTACCCACATAGTGTTAATGAGTTTCCTTCATTATTAATTATTCAAGATTGAATGATACAAAGTTGTATACACAGTATTCATGTTAATCTGTTATTACTGCATTTTACAGTCTATTAGCATTACTGTTACTTACATCTGCACTGTGTATTTACACTAAATTCTGCAACAAATGTACTTTTTACTTTCATGTCAACTTCTTACTGTTATTTTTACAGTATATCTCTATAAATACAGTCATTACTCTGCATTTAACTGCTTTTTGCACTCTGGTTGTGTGCTTGTCCGCACCTTGTCTGAGAAAATAAAAAAAGTTAATTACAATCTATCTAATACAATAATCCAGTAAGTAGTACAATAGACAAAAAAAACTGCTTTCCTCAAATACAAAACTGTTAATCTCTCTTTTGCTTCTGTGCGTATTAAAGAGATGTTGATTAAAAAAGTGATAAATCTGACAGTTTCAGTGCACATGTGCTCTGTGTGAGGGAGAGATTTAACAAGCTTGAAAGTCAAAGCGTTATGTAACTCTGATATAGTTATGCCGGGCGTGGTTATGTGTGAACTATCATATTTTTACACAAGTACCTTCTTAAAGAACTGTTACTTGATGGCTACACACATGATATCATACTTAAAGAGAGGGACTAAAGCAGAAGTAAAAAATGAAGGCTAATTAAAATGTTATTTTGTCTTTCATAACCTTTATGGGATGGTTTGCATGTTTAATATAGAAAATTATCCTTGAACAAACAGCACAGCAGAGCTTTAGTGTTTAATTGTATGCTTCATTTGCTTTGAGGGAAGAAAATTTGATGAGGAGAAATTACCAATGAGTTTGGCAAAAAGTTACTCCAATAAAAGCTTTGCTTTGAGTTGTGGAGTGTAAACTTTCCCCCAAACCAAATTAAAAGCTGGTCAGTGCAGATATCATGACTCTAAACACTGATATAGCATTTGGCTCCCACAAAGTGGATGCAACAAAGTCTGCCACTGCACCAAATAATGTAGTTAGCTAATGACATGGCCCTCGCCTTTGGAAATAACAATTTATTACTGTAGGCAGTAAGCTAGTATGCCAGGAATGCTAATGTTTGTGCATAGTTAGTCCATTCCTCACACTGTTGTACTTATTTTTTGGTTTTGTAAAGAGTAACAAAACAGACAACAGCCTCCAAACTCTTGATAAATTGTTCTTATTAGAGTCCATGCATACTGTTTCAGCATGCGGAGAAATCCAAAAGGATGACAGGGATGCTGTGCCGAGTCACAGCTGTTCAGCCATGATTGGCCGATCGCTTTTTGGGGGGTTTTGCCGAAACGATCGGTTTCTTCAGACTGCAATTCCAGAGCTCTCAATCAGCACAGAACAGAAAAATACATCACAGTGAAGGAGGACAGAGGGCAGGAGAGAAGATAGCAAACCATGATGATACGACTTCAAAGGGAAATCACTCACAAGTCAAAGCGAAGGTTCTGCTTCTCCTCAAAAAAGTAATCCAAGATGTACTTTCGAACAAAGTCAGGGTTTAGGGTGTTGTCTATCACCTCTGTTCTGCCAAACTGTGGAGGGAGAGAGACAGATGGAGGTCAGGAGAGAAAAATGGTGAAAGGAAAAGCAACAACAAAACACTGTTTAATAAACAAAGTCAGTGCTGCTGCCTCCGTGCACTTTATCTTTGCTTTTCCTCCTCCTTTTTTTCACATTCGGACTTATTACATGTGCATATACAACACATTTATGGAGGCCTGATTAATGGGGCTGCTTTCACACACTGCTGCTGTGCAGAGGAAGCCAGGGGTGTGTTTCCTGCTTCCTTGATCCTCACTCCTCTCCCACATTAATTACACCAGGATAATTCATTCATCAGCCCCACAGAGAGAGAAAGAGATAAAGGGAGAGGTGAGGAGGATGTGTAGAGAAAGACACAGGGAAACAACATAGTTGGACCTGGAGAGGAGAAAGACAGAGGAAGAGAAACGGCCCAAGAGGTATAAAGAGCAGGGGTGAGCAGAAAGGTCGGGACAGGCAGTGATTAAGGCTTCCTAATTAGTGGGATTTTGACTCTCATGGTGCCGAACGCAGGGACACATGCCAGAGAAAAAGCTGGCAGGGGCCCTAAAATGCCACGTGCATACGCCATACAAAGGGCTGACAAAAGTGTGTGTCAGATGTGAGGTACACTATAGATATATATCATATGGAGTTTGCTGAAATTATCCTATCTTTTTTTAAAAAAAAACTATCAAAATGAATTGTTAATGAATTTTTAATTATGCCGTTACAAACGTGAGTTTGTTACAAGCAGAACGCAGGCAGATAGAGGCAGAATGGAGAAAGTTGATTTTTTTGATCTATAACATGCCACAATTGATGGTAATACTGATATCAACTCAAGGCACTGATGTGCTACAACTACAGTGCTTTGGACGTCAGGTTTCCATGCAACTGTACAGTGTGTCCATTCAGAACGGCTACTGAGACTGTCCTTCGAGGTCAGAGGAGACGTCACATGAAGCAGTCTGTTTTTAGCTTACTCCTGCCTCCAGTCTTATTTGTTCCTCAGTAACTGCACAGGCATTGAAGTGGCCAACAGTAAAACCTTTCATTAAAATGTCATTGTGGTCTTGGCTGGATTATGATGATATAATCAAAGTCCTGCTAGGCAAATCCCACCATCCGGTGTCCACCTTGGCAACACCGAGGCAGTTGTTTTGGGTGAACAAGAGCAGGCCTATGGCTCAACCCAGAGCACCAACACAAATGGCTTTATAGGCTTCCTGTTCAGCAGTTGTACGGCACATGATTGGGAAAAAGGACAGCATATGTATCTAAAACAGATTTTAAGTGGTGTGTTTCCTTTTACATTGCATCTCTGCCCCCAGTTATAAAATCTAGAGTACCTACAGACCAAGTTTTTTTTAATTTATGTGAGTTTATGTCAGTTATTTATGTGCATACACCCAACTGACATACGGTGAACATGAGACTTTTAACCGTCATTTATCCTTTTTTCCAGGCTGATAATTCATCTTTGATTATAGCTCACAAAAATTCAATAAGGTCAAATATAAGCACAGCACAGCATGTGCTGAGTGATCAACTTCACAAGACATTTAGTTTTATCTTTATTTCTCTCTTGATTCCAGCACAGAGTGACTCTTAATAAAAACTGATTTTCTAGATGCATTTAATTTTTTCTTCCTAATTAATTATCTCAATCAAATGAATCTTTATCTTAATCTTTCATTAATTTTGAAACAGCATCAGCAGGAGAGGGGATTCAATTCACGCAGTAATTAGAATCAGAGCATTGCTACATTGTGTGTCTCGCCTGCAGGGTCGATAAAGATGTAAACTCTGAAGCTTCACATCATACACAGCTGTGTTTGAGCCAAACATGCCCTGTTTGACTGGAGAGCTGCCAAACGCTACACTATCAATCAATGCCAAGGAAGCCATTTGCAAGTAGGAGTCAGTCTTGTTTTTTTCCATAATGTGGACAGCAGGTGCTGTAGGTGGATGTGTGAGTTAACCCTGCCTTTTCGAATCAATACAGCAAAAACCACAAATGCAATACATTGTGGGGAATTAGGACAATAAAACCACAAACTCTTGTGCTGTTACATAACACCGAACACCTCTTTGAACTCTGCGTTTACTTTTCAGTTTGAACCTGCTGACTGAAGATCTAAATTTAACACCAGAGAGGGAGAAGAAGTAGAGAAAAGCATACGGATGTTGAATCTGTGAAGCCACCCAGACTTTCTAAGAAACCCTGAGGTGTTGATGAGGCTGTAAGCACATGTTGGTAAAGAGGCAGGTGATGGTGAAGATGAGCTCCATAATGTGATTTCCCTGCTGAGTGCAAGAGACAATGCAGCGCTGCAGAGTTCATTAGGTACCGCTGGGCTGCTGGAGCCTGGCTAATGAGAATCTGGCATGAAGTCCCTGACCCGCACCCTCGATACACACACATACACACACACACACACACACATATACAAACATAGGCACACACATTATACACTTCAGGCTCAGCAACAGTAGAGAAAATGCTTCATATTAAAATGTGAAAATGGCCACAAAATAAGTTGGTCTCACACTCTGGTAGCGAGACAGTGTTAAACAAAAGCCCAGCACAGGACAGCGGTAACTGGACATTGGTCAAATCCTTCATTATCTTTATGGTGTTGCTGTTCCAACCCTGACAAAGATTTCATTATCTTCTTCGCTGGAGCACAGAGGAAGCACAGCGGGGAATTTGTGCCATCTGAATGTCCTGTAGTTCTCCGGTCAAAGTGGGTCTTTATTCTCCTCGTACCATGTTCAGCACACATCCCATGTGCTCACACAGAGAGGTGAACATGTGAATGAGTCCAGACTGAGCTCTTAATCTGTTTTGGACTTCAGTGACATGCAGAGAGAGAAGAGAAAAACACAGAATATAGAAAGCCCCCCCAGTAATGATAGAGCTAGAGACACATGATGAGTGTGTTGTGGCTTTATGGAATAAAATGTATTTGAACTACAATTAACACACTGATGAAGCTACACACACTCACTTGGAGCACCATTCATGTGCTGTGGTGTGTGGTATCAGAAAATTGAATGTGGGAAAGAGATGAAAAGGTCAGTCATGTCACATCTTCATCTAGCTTCTGTAAATTAGCGCCAGCCACTGTCTCTCATGCTCTGTCTCTAAATAGCAAAGACATAATAAATAAAAACCAGCTATAAAGATTTTCCTACAAGTGTTGTGGGTTTTCTCTGCTGGCAGCAGTCCTGCATGATACACACACTGCATACACACACTGCAGTTTACCACAAGTTGTAATGTTCTGGCAGGAAGCCCAATAAGGGCAAATTAATAAGGTTAGCTTCAAGCTCCAGGGATCAGCTCTGAGCCTTGACGTGATTTTTGGGTTGTGAACATAGTCTGGATTGGAAATCGTGATGCCCGCTGGCCAACAGACTCTGACCAAGTATGATCATTACAACAAAATAAAAAATAAAATTGTACTTTTTGTGCAACCTAACCCATAACCCTTCGTTATTTTTGTTCTTTTGTGGTTGGTTGGAGTCAACAGTAAATCAAAGAAGGACTAATGTGCATGTGTTATGGGTCCGAAAAGAGCCTGAGGAAGTCGAAAACACCTTTCTGGTTGATTTGCTCACAGAAGAGCTTTTATGTGAATCAATGTGGCAACATCTCAGAAAATGGTACCAAGGTCTCTTCGCTCATCCATTGAGAGTCTTATTTTAATGAACTATGAAATAACAGAGCATCATCGTTAAACTCCACACTACATTAATTTTTGGGCTGTACACACAATAACATTAACTCATGCTGGCATTTGGTGTTAATAAAGGTGTTATATTTCAGCTGTATACACTGTGTGTAAAAACTGCTTTTCCTGCTCCAAAGCATGTTGTCTGCTTGGGTTTAATTTCAGATGAATTCTCTAGTTTAGAGACAAACATGAAAAGCTTTGGTGTGGAGGAGACATCTTTGGTGGAGGAGTGCAACATGCCACATGTATTGTGTTTAGAACTTAAAAAAAAGTTTAGTGTTGATGACAACAACTGATTGTGATAAACCACATGGCTTCAGCTGCACTGCTTCATCTCTACAGACACACCAGCCCTGCATCATTAAGCTGGCATTCAGACACAATCTGACGCTGCCACAATCACCACAGGTTTGTGTGGAGGTGTCAGAGTGTCTGCCTTCTCCATGGCAGGGTTGTTCAGCTCTGCTCCCTCTGATTGGCTGCTCTAATCAGCTGATTAGCAACCGAAACGTGCCATCAGTTGGATCACTCTCTGGTTTGCATGTAGTCATACGTAACACCCGACAGTGATGTCATAGAGCACTGAAGCACACCTGTTTACTTTTGAAACAAGCTAAGAAGCTAAGTCAGTGGAGGTGAGTAAAAACAAGATTTTTAACAAGTGCAAAGTCATCCTTTAATGATCATTAAAATAATTTGTCATAACTGACCACAAAGTTGGCAGGGCTCTGTTTGATTCCACCTCATTACTTGTTTTTTTGTTGCTTGTTTTAGAGACAAGTATTTTAGGAGAGGAGATCGGTCAAGCAGGGTGTTTCTTTGTCTTCAAGATTATTTTTTGGCCTTTGTTTGACGGCAGTGTGGAGAGACAGTGATGTTTACATAACTTGTTAGAAGGCAAGTCTCTGTGCTTGTCAAAGTGTTTTTCAGACAGTGCACTGCATTAGTCAATAGATCTTGAAATTGTTCCACAGTATGTTTTGTAGCAGGAGAGCAGCTCTGCCTGGTGCTTGGTAAACATCTCTTTTGACCTGACAGCTTCACACAGACTCATGTTCTCTACCTTTGTGGAGTTGGGGTCATTATTGTTGTTTATTTTCTGATATTATATAAGCAGGTCAGCAGATGAAGCATTTTATATAATGACAGGAAAAGTTCATTTGTCACGTACAGCAATCATGTTGTTGAACTACCAGCTTATAACAGAGTTTGAGACTGATTTTCTATACTGCACCCCAGTTATATAAAAGCTTTCACACTTCACCTAATGTACTGAACTCTCATGGAAAATGGCCCTGGGGCCAGGAAAAACCCCTCCAATCAGCCCAAGCGTAAAAATCACCCTAAAAACATTCTCCCACCGCATGTGGAGCAAAGCACTTTACAATGCAGGAAAATGAACGAGTGCAACACAAAGGCATACTCATTATTTAGCTCTGTGGTCTTTCATTATTGCAAAAAAAGATGGAGGCATTCTTCGTAATAATTCAGACTTTCATAAGCACCAGCTGCGTTAACAGGATGGATGTTAGGATTCACACAACAAATACCAGAAGAGGTGAAAATCCTCATCACGTCTGACCAGCACGCTGGAGGATCCTGTCAGAAAATGTTATTCAAGAGTCTACGGTGGGTCACCTGATTGGCTTTGCTTGTTCTCTCTGGCGTTTTGGGGATATTCGGTCACACACAACATTACCTGGAGCCACATCAACACCCACCACTTCTTAAAAATTTAATTATGCGTGTGACAGGTTATCTCTGGGAGGAATTGACTGCTCTAAATGCTTCTATTCCGAGAACAAACCCAGTACACGTGACAGAATGTAGAATATTATGTTTTGAAAATAAGCGAAAGTGAAGTGCTCGTTATAGTAATTATGCTTGGTCACAGTCAGTGTCTGTCAAACTAGGAAAAAACAAAGTGCTTTTTGTGAGAAATACAAAAGAGTTTAATGATGTTAAGATCAGTACGTATGTGCAAGTTTACACACACCTTGCTACAGCCCACACAGCCAACGCATAAGAGCGCACAAACAGGAGAGGAGGGTCATCTGTAAAATTATGATCTGTTATACAGCCACATTATCCAGGTCGGAAAAAATAATTTCCATAAAATACGGCGTCTTCTGTGTATTGAAAGTTCGCACCGTGGGATGAATAACGATGTGAAACATGAAGGCAGGCATCAAGGACAGCTACACAGTAGTCTGCTTTGGAAATATATTGAATTTGATTTTAGCTATCACTCTCTGGGTATTAATTATGATCTCCTCTTTTGTCTGTCAGTAAGAAAAGTTGTCGTCATTTCCTGTCAAGCTGTCCTGGGTGACATTAAGGAAAGAGTCAAGTCTGAAGGCAGCGCACTGGCAACGTTTGACACCATGTCAACTTAATTTCAACCATTGAAGTCAGATGTTAATTCAAGTCTCTTCAAACTGACTGTTTGTTTAAGCAAAGTTTGGGAAAAAGCCTCTCTGAGAAGATCAATCCAGAAGGCTCACTAACAACTTCTGAATCTCTAGTTAAGAATCATTTCCCTAACCTTTAACATTCACTTAATCACACAGCCTGAAGAGTGTTCAAAAGGTGTTTGTGTTACTCTTGCAAAGTCTTTATTCTTTGTGTCTGAAACTTCTTCCCCGTGTTACAGTCTAATCTACTTTAAATTGTCTGAAGGTTTTTTTGATTGTTGCCTAATTTTGTCCTTCACAAAATAAAAAACAACACTTTTTAGCTCAGCTTCCAAACAAATAAAGCTGATAATATTCTATTGTTTCATGCTTTTCTTATTATCTAGTCTCATGAAAATGTGTCATTTTATTTCTCAACACTTTACAGTGTCCATGCCTCATCTGTGGCACATTTAGTTCCCACTAAAGGCATAGATTCCTAAAGAGAAGAGATGAATGTGTAATAGATAGTTGAGGGCCATGGATTTCTTGTTCGAGTGAATATTTACTGCAGCAGCTTACTATGAACAACACCTCAGGACATCTTAATAAAGGATGTTGTGCAGTGTAGTGTTGTGTATGCTTATGTATTCAATAGTTTTTGGAAGACAAATAAAGCACTTGTTAGTTGGATTAATTCATTGTTGGCTCTGGTTTTTTGGACAAAATGCTGAATATTGCCAGCCTTATTCTTAAAAAGTACTATAGAAATACAGACTCTAATCATCTGCCACATTTGGCAGTTTTTGCAAAGACTTGTTCAGCCTCCATAATAAATGTTTAGTTGTAGTTCTGATGTAGCTATAGTTTCCTCTCACTGCTGAAAAGGGTAGTAATGTGAAGTGAGTTTATTAATACTTTTACTAAATAATTGGTGAATTTATACCGAAGGTCTCTTAAATGTTTTTTATGATTTAGTTTACAAGTTGAATTAAAGATTTCATTAATGTGCAAACAGACAGATTGGTTGAATGATGAGAAGAGTGGGATGGAAATTGAATGAACTACATTAACTAACAAGGCTCAGAGAGATCAGGCACAATTCCTCCTCAATGTGCTCTGCAGTCACCAGAGTGTCAACATATTGATCGTTACATTGCAAAGGTTTTTTTTCGTTGCTGGCGGAAGCATCCAATTAGAGAAGATTTCCCTGGCATTTGGCTGAACAGCTTTAATGAAGTGTTAAAGCAACTGCATGCTTACTGAGAAAAAAAAAACAGAAGAGGAGTCTTATGTCTCATCTAGAGGCTCAACAGACACACCAACAACACACAAACACACATTCACTCACACACCAACACACACACACACACACACACACACACACACACACACA
>JAQNCA010000014.1:17394853-17409471 GCA_029783725.1 Acanthurus tractus
ACACACACACACACACACACACACACACACACACACACAAACGCATTTTCAGCAAACAGTGAGCACAGCAAGAACTTAATTGGACATAAGTCCTTTCCTCTTTTTTCTCACCATGTTTCTGTGTGTGTGTGTGTGTGTGTGTGTGTGTATAAACTCACCTCTCTCCACTGTTTGGTTTCAACGCCTTGTGTATAAAGCACGCACACTGTAAAAAGAACACCAGATAGGGACAGAAAGAGATAAAAATGTTGTGAAAGAAAGAGAAATTGAGAACTAAAGGGAGAAAGACAATGAGAGAAAAAGCAGGCATATTCCAAATAGGAAATCAATATAAGGGTTTTAGCTACACTACAGTGAACAAACAGTCATGGCACTCAGAGCAAAACAAACATTTCCCAAATCACAGGAGCAACAAATCCATAAAGACATTACCAAAAAACTCCAAAGCCAACCAGAAAAGAGATGGAGAAAAAGAAAAATGGAGCAGGAGTAAAAGCATGGACAGGAGAGGACAGGCAAACATTCAGTCAACATACTCACATGGATCTGACTTGGAAAATGTGTCTTTATCCAGCAGATTTCTGAGGAAAGTAAGAAAAAGAATAGACACAATTGTTACTCAGTGACATTTTTCTGCCATGGAGGGTTGAAGCACAAATAGAGACAATGCTTAAATGCTGCAGAACATCCATGCTGTAAATATGGCTGTTACATTAAAAAACTGGCTTAAGTTGGTTCGTTGTCTTGTTGATTCACATGAAACATTCAAAACTTTTCTCTGTTAAGTGATTTGAACCTTCTTCCTTCCAGGGATTTCTCACCATCTCACTCAGCATCAAAAGCGACTTACAACACCTTACAAATAGCTCCAGGAAATAAAAAAAGAATACAGTAATAGTTGGCAAACTAACTTTGAACACAAGAATAAGAGAAACGACGAGCCTCAACACTCTCAGCATTAATCTTTAATCGTGGCTTCTGCTCTGCTGTCGGCTTCTGATCAGTGTGAGTGAGTGCTTTTTGGGGGGGCTTCCCGAGCAACAAAGAGATTTCGAAACAAGGTTTCAAAGTGCTTTCACACTAGTGATTAAACCTGTAATTTAAAGGCCCCACACACCCACATAAGTTGATTCAATCATTCTGGCTAATAGACCTCTGCTGAGTTTGGACACGAGTGGAGGAAACAAGTAGTCCTTTCATTTTTAAGACAAATACGTTGCTTGTTTATGTGTCTCAAGAACCACACAGACACATTCTTTTATCTGGTTTCCCATTTAAGTCACATCTTTTGTTGGTGCTTTCCTAAACTGCCGCATTTATTATCTATCAGTTATTTTATAAGCCAAAACATGTACTTTTCCTGATCCTAAACTTAACCAGGCCTTTAGCACAGAGGTGTCTCATCATTAAATTGCAGCTGAGACACCAAAAAATGAAAAGTTGGTGTTGTACATATCTGTGGTCTGCAGTGATGCACTATGTTAACCTTTATTATGGAAATTTGGTTGAACATAAAATGTTTAATCTAGAATTTGCCGAGTGCAATTGTGCAATTAATTAAAAATATGCTGCTGTCTGAGAGACAAGAGAGCAGTATGAAACCACAGCCACGAAATGTCCAAGTGCACAAAAAATTCTTACATTCACAATTTCTCGCATGTGTTCAGTCATAGCTTCGTAATATGCACAGACACGCGTACACGCTCGCATATTCACAGACGACAAAATCAGCTGGCTGGCAGGCAGCTGAGTGTAGAAAATTGTCAGGCTTGGTATCTCAAACAATAGCCGCCTGATTACCAGCATGTCAGTGTGTTTACTGAGTTCTCATCTCTCTCTCTGCCCTCCAAACATCCAGCACGCCTCCCTCTTTGCGATGGCATTCAGTGTGTGTCCTCACACTCTTCGTGTTGAAGTGAAAATGGTTGCAGACTGACATACTTGACATACTTCTGTGTAGATTTGGTCTGTGACTTTGACAATTTATTGAACTTAATTTCAAGTCATAGATGTTTAAAAACATGCCAGCTAGCTTTAATGTAAAGGAACCTTTTTGAGCATGAAGAATGATGATTTGTACCTGTGACAATGTCGTACAGCAGAGAATAGAGATAGCTAGTCACAGGTTATTGTGGTGTAAAGAGAGAGACCAGAAAGTCATTGTCAAGGGTCTCTTTCAAACTGTGTGATTCTCCAGTTTCTGTTGCTAAATCTGTGAAGTGCACTTTTCCAGATTTTACTAAAGGGAATTGTCAAGAAAGGACAACTACCTTTAAAGTATTATAGTGCAAAAATACTTCATGCGTAAGTGACTTGGGTAGTTTTTTTCTTTTCTCTTTCTGTAAGTAGAGAAGTTTGATGTTTTTCTGTTTAAATTTTATCACAATTCTCCGCATTGTTTGACAACTTTGACAACTTTTCATATTGGCTTCGAATGTTTTGATCTTTAATTTAGAGACCATTAGTGTCAAAACACAGAACGCTTCCCTCATTATATTGTGTTTGATTTATGTGCATTACTTGCCCATGAAATACATGAAGGGGTCTTTTATCTGAGAAAACACTTAACATTTAATCACTTTTTGACTCCTGACAGCAAGGTGTTTGGATCTGTTCAAGTGTGTGTGCTGAAACACACTTTTCTCCTTTCACTGTTTCTTTTTATACTTGCATGGATTTAAAATATATTGTTTCAATTCTCACCTTTTTTTCTTCATCTCTCAGCTCGCTAGAAAAATCAGCATAATGAGTTGTTAAGATTTCCTTCACTGCAGAGACCCGCAATGACATTTACAGCCCTCTTCAAAAAGCCATAACTCACAGTTTATTTCATGATTATTCACTGTCGCGAAAAGTATGCATGAAAAATATGTTCAATGTTAGATTTAATTTGACTTTTGGTTTTGAGCAGAGTTACAATATATTTGTCACTTAAAAAAAAAAAAAAAAATCCACCGGGCAAATGAAGGTGGTCTTTGGAGTCAGGAGTCACAGACAAAAGCACTCAGAGTTCCTACGTATATAGAAGGTTAAAAAAGCTATTGAGGGTTTCAGTTTGAACCATCCGATAATTCAACAATGCAGCTAAAATCTTTTCATACCAGCATCTGTCAGGAAACTACCATGAATATATTATGAGAAGTGTCTGCAGTGATGCAAGACAGCAGCCAATTCTTTCACAGAAATCTATTCATCTTCAATTTATTCACATTGCTTTTATATTATTGGCCCTGACACATGCATTACGTTCTTTCTGTCTGGCTGAAAGCTACCAAGCATTTTCATGCTTTTTCTTCTTCTCCTCCTCATTCTGTCTTTCTCAGTCAAAGCCCCGACCTTATTTCAATGCATTTTCTATAAATCTTTCTCTCTAACTTAATCTTTCAACCTTCAGCTGTGTTTCGAGTGTCCGTGATAAACCTCTATCATGCTCGCTTGACCTTTTCACAACGCCAGCCTGAGGCTACTGTACACCCAATACTATAATCCCTCATGTTTTCTTGGTCACTACAGTCACATAAGAGGCTTCATTCCAGAAGCAAAAGCCTGCTGCCTCCTTTTGATTCCTATTTCTTTTTTGTTTCATTTTCCTCTGCAGTTTCTGTTGTCCTAAATCAGCTGTGGTCTTCCATCAGACTCAATTTATTTTGATCTTTTCTTTGCTTCAGCAGTTCATCCTCCCTCCTTTTACAGCTTATGAGAGCAGGTTGAAGAGAAAATTGCTGATGAAAAAAGACAAATCCTAAAATCTTGCTTCAGATCTTTTGCTCAAAGTTTTAAAGATGTTACCTTCGAATGTTATGTGGCTTTCAAAGAGCCTGCAATCGCAGGGCAGCAGCATTTTAAATTCTGGCTGCTCAGGTGAAGGTCCATGCAGGAGAGCCTTTTATTTCAATTTGATCTAAATTGAAAAGAAAAATGAAATTGGCACTACCAAAGCAAGGCCCTGCACTGACCCATCCAAATCAGAAATATTTTAATGTAACAACTCCAGCAGAAGAGGGGAAAATTAACAGTAAACTACATTATACTGTTTTCAGTTTACTGTGCACTCTTGGCAAAATGTCGCAGGAATTCATTGTTTCTAACAATCGGATGCTTTGTTCATTTTTGCAGCCATTCTTTAAAGATGTATTTTAAGTCATTCAATTCTCCAGCCCATTTTAACAGCCTTCAAAGGCAGAGTGACCATATTTTCAAGCTCCCAAAATCGGGAAAGCTTAGGGTTTTAAAAGAATGGGGGACAATTATTTTAGCACTTAGCACATGTGTATGTTCATGTTTTGAATTATCCCTACATCTGCGTACCACATTAACCCACATAAAGGTTGATTCACCTGTCTGTGTCCTTATAAGATAACTTGCTGAAGTCAGGTTATTCCAGAGCAAACAGGAGCATCTGGTAGCTTTTCTCCAAGGGAGCATTAGCATCCAACATGGTGCAGTAATGTCAATTTATTTCAGCTCCATTGCTATAATTTGAGTGCAAGTCCTCCAGGAAATAATGTGACAACATCACATATATTGAATATTGTAAACTGCTGTACAGCATTGAGTAAAGCAGTGAAACCAATAAGGGATGAATTTTGAATTGTGATGTAAAGATTCACCTGTCTTATCTGCCTCATTTTTGAAAACTTGCATTCAAACACAAAACTCCAACCGCGCACTAGCTTGAATGACCCACAAGCTAATAGAGTTAAGTGCTGCCTAATTTGAAAGGAGAGTCAGCTGTTTACTTTGAAACTTTGGAAAAAGAAATGTTCATTTGAGTGCAGACGTATTAAAGTATTCTTATTTTGTACTGTTTTGTTGTTACAGACATTAAACTGAAGAAAAGCTCTAAAATCAAGTTTGTATGGTGATGTATTTTGTCTTTTCTTTTAAAAGAGATGGCTGTGGAGGTGGAAGAGGAGGTTGCTATTTTTCTCACTTCATCTAAAAATTATACTTCATCATCATCAATATAGCTTCCGCGTGGGAGTCTATCTGACCTTTAATCTATTTTTTAAAGTAAGAGCTTTTAGCTCTGACTGCATCAGATCATGTTTAAATCCGAACTGAGTAAGAGCCGACTGAAAAACTTGTATGAGTCTATGGTGGAGGAGATAATTAAGGATATGTCTTGGATTTTCTCCTGGGTAGATGAAACATTTTAATGCAACAAAAAAAAAAAACAGAGACATGTAGCGTATCCAAAGATCTACTGTGAGCTGATTTAACTTTAGAGTTCTTTCTCTTACTCTCTCACTGAAAAATGAAGAAACACTGTCACATCCTTCCTGGGAACTTTACAGGGGCTACAAGAGCTGTTATGGATGATTCCCTTAACATTTTTATGCAGGAAATTTGGGGAAAACTTTTACCTAAGATCTTTAAAGTATATACATCTGCAGAAAAATTGTTTAAAATAGTTTGCAAGTCTTTCAGTATGGGAGAAACATTTTAAGGGAAACTTTTCGCACTAAACACAGTCAATAAAATTTCTAGCATATTTCTAATTGTTAACACAAATAACATGACTTAAGTATTTGGTTTTTGTATACAATCTACATTTTAGTGGTCAGCAACTTTTTCCAAAAAGTAGTTGATTAGCTGATAAATGGGCTCTTCTGTGAAATACCTAGAATACACAAAGATCAAATTTTTGCTTGCAAGTGATCCTTCCCCATGACTTTGGTAGAGAGCAAATACATGCAGGTGACTTACAGTAGTTTAAAGAGCAGCAAGTCCACACTGGGTGGAGGTTGGGGTTGATGGTTGATCTTATTTGAAACCAAACGTCAACACTGTATCGTTCAAACGTGTAACTGAAGTACAGCATAGGTAATGAGCTTGCATTACTTACGAGAGATAACTCAACATATTCATTTTGACTTAAACGTTGCATTTTTCTCAACCTAGTAGAAGCTATTTTTTTTTCCCCAACTGTGGCTGTTGTGTTAACATTTGTTACCATAACAAATAAAGTCACCTGACTGTGACTGGGATTGGTGCATCATACAATACATATGACTTGAAAGTGTGAAGTCGTCTTATATGTTTATAGATTGAAGTGAGTCATGACACTAACGTTAAGGTGACTCTATAACTCTGGCTAGTTTATACAGTAGATGCCTCGCTCATATTCACGGTGGACACTCAACATTTGCATTTTTCATGTAGACATTAACATGCAGACATTACACCCCAAGTATCCAACCAATTATTTTAGCATTCCCTCCCTTTCTCTCTGTCCGTCCTAATTTAGTCCATATTTTCCTGCACACTGATCCAACATAAATCAGCCCATATGTCATCCACCACTGCCTCCCCTCTATCTTTGTCATTTCCACCTCCTATTTATCCGTAGCCTGTGTATCATCCCTCTAATTGTCTCTCCATTATCTCTTATGCTAAAAGTAGCCTTTCATCCCTTTCATGCTTCCGTCTCTGTGCCACTACTCTTCATTTCCCGACATATGCTCAGTCGGACCATATTTCTTTAGATGTGACCAGCCGCCGATTTAAATCCCTGTGACATGGCAGAAATCACGGGCTCTAATCTCGAAAAACTGCAGATGTGAGAGAAAAAACAGCTTCATGTCTACACAGTCATGGATTATCAAAGTCATGGTAAATGGATTGCATTTATACAACACCTTTTCTAGTCTATCGACCACCCACACATTCATGCACTCATGACAGGGATCATGCATCACATGCTCATCTCCTGCAGAGCCATCCAGAGCAATATGGGGTTCACGCACCAGAGGAACAAGAGATCAAACCATTGAACTTTCAGTAATAGGCAAACCTGCTCCACATCCCAAACTTATCTCACTATTGATTAATGAAGTGTTAAACAGATTTTATTTTATATTTTCTTCAGTCCCTCTCATGATAAGTTGAAGCCAATGTATCTGCAAGTGCAACTACGCCTGCTATCCATGAACACAAGTAACTTTGTTCCAGGACTGACATCTCAGTGATATTACATGTAGCTTTTTATTGGAAGTCATCTTTTAAAGTCACGGTCCACAGGGTGAAGTTGGCAGACATATAATGCATACAGTATGTACAGTATATCTCTAATCTAATACTCCATGATGGAAAGCAAACTGTGTGTGTCATTCAGTAAACAGTGTATCTCAGTGTGAAACAATTGTCACGCTCTGTGAATTAAACACAGTACATCATTTCCATGTGTTGAGGAACACAAACTCTGTTTTTCAGTTTGAGGCAGAAATGGTGTTGTGTACCAATTGTGGCTGGGGCATCAGTGTCCTCTGAGAGCAGAGTTACCATCTCTTATGAGATACACTTGGTTAACAAGATGTTTTATTAAAACTTTGGATCCAATAACCTTTAAATGTTCTTTTTTACAGAGCATGATAGATGACCGTGTTATGTTACAATAGTGATGTAATCAACTATTACAGTCTATTCTACAAAATATATCCATGTTAAAGCCTAATGGTGGCAGAAAAAGCCACTGAACTAATGTAGTAAAACAAATCCTTGATCAAATTCTTAGCAAATGATGTGGTTTTTGAGTACTGTTTTTTTAAGTAATTTGAGGTTTCTTTTGCACCCTGTTGATTGAAGAGTGGCTCTTTACTGCATCTTTACTGCAACTTTCAAATTCAAATCCAACTTTTAAATCAAAAAATGCTGCCAAATACATAAACACAAAATGAATAACCACTACACAACCAATCTATACATACACATCAAATTGCAGAAACACAAGTCAAATACAAAAATGCATCTCAGCGAAGAGAACACAACCAAATACACAAAAATGCAACCAAATCCAGAAAACACAAAAAAATGTAAAATAATATAGCACGAACAGAAAGTACAACTGCATACACACGTCAGAACCAAACGCAGAAAATAAATTCAAATGCAGGTTGTGTTTCCTGTTTTTGCAGCATATTTCTTTGTTTTTTTTCTGTATTTGCATTGAGAGGCAATTGGTTTTTTTTCTTCAATGAACAACAAAATAGCAAAAAAATCACCATTATCATTGCTTGTTTACACATTATCGCAACTAGAACAACACTAAAAAAAGTGAAAAAAACAGAATAGGTCTACTTATTTACTGAGATAAGCAAACCAGCAGCTGTTTCCAGCAGCTATTGAGTAATTAAAAGCAAATTTATGTAATAAATTGTCATAGGCCTTTACTTTCTGCTATGTTCACTTTAAAACCTGTGCTCTAGACTTTTTACAAGGCCAATTTCATGTCAGTTCACAATCTAAAGTGACAGATAATTGCAGTCTAGAAATATAAATACACATAATTATACTATAGTCAGGGTGAATATTCTGCTGGTTGCAGAGTGTCCATTGATTCACCTGCTAATGCACACCTACTTGTTTCAGTGTCACTGTGTCTGTTCACAGTTTTAAATTTATGCACATCCTGTATATAAGTAACCATAGCAACAGGGGTGCAGTTGAAGCCTCTGTTTACAATTTATTGCAACATATTATTGCAGGCTAACATCTAATTACATTTATGAGTACTTCAACATTCCTTTAAACCTATTTGAATGTGAAAATTTAAATGACAATGTTTGGGATGAAAAGATGAACAAGATGAGAAAAAGGTCACAATATATGTGTTTGATTCACAAAAAATGTACTAAAATAATAACTCTGTGAGTTAACCTACAACAAGTCTTTATTACAGTAAACAGTTTTTTTTTTACCAATGACTCTTGGTGCAAAATAATGGCAATAATTTTCACAGAGGTTTATTAAACAAAAATAAGAACATTATTAAAATTGAAACTATACAAGAGCAATTAAGAGGCAATATTACAAGCAATGGGTGAAAGTGATGTGTCATGACAGTGGTGTGATTAGTCACAACAAAGTCAGCAAGTCTAAAACTGTAACACACGTAAGCTCACTCAGTAAGGTAGACATACTGTTTACACACCAAAATACATACTCAACCATGCAGAGTAAGAAATATGAAGATAAGTATGTAAAGATGGATATAAAGAATCTCAACCAGGAAGTGGGACACAAGCACAACAAAGGGCTGCAACACACAGTCAGCGGGAGCTCAACCTGAGTAGATTCAAAACTGGGTCTTCTGAAACAAAAAACCCCATCAAAGCAATTCTTTTATTACCCTGTGTCAAGTGCAACCCCCACAGCACCAAAGCATATGCCTTCCTACACACCAGCTCCAAGTCAACAACAGTTTTGCCCTCAATTTTGAAGCAAACTTCACCCAAAATTTCATCAGATGACGTTCTCATCTAAGGAGATATGTAGTCAGGTCAAAACCCCAGAGCTTGAATACAGAGGTACACAAATGAGCCCCAGAAATCTAAACTCCAACCAGTGCTAAGAATTATCAATCAATAGAGACTTTGAAATATGTCTTAAAGTGTGTATGTCTCCAAGGTTGCAGACTATGGTAATTACTGTAAAACACAGTCCTCTTTTACTTGTTGTGAAATCTCTCGTCCCTTTTCTCTAAAGCAGAGGATATGAGATGTTCCCTCAAAGAAGTCCCTCATAATTTGAAATTAATGCATTTTGCTGAGAAGTGCACAGAAAAAAGACACATAAAAGCTTCAAAAAATGCCTCAGTGTTGCTAGGATGATAAAAAGGAGCTTTTCTCAGTTACAGTATCTGTGAATCTACCGTGAATATGCCTTAAAAAACAAGCATCAAGTTTTCATCAGAGCATCATGACAACTACTGCTATAACATTAAATATTAAAAACGTGTAACCAGATTTGCATGAGGTGTTGCCTAATCCATTTCAAAGGGATTGGCAATATTAAATGGGTTTCAAACTAACTTCCTGAAACACAACTTCCCTTATGTAAATGAGGTTATGAAAAGATCTGAGATCCGCGGAGGCAGCGGGGGCAGGATTTGGGTATGTATGTCTCCATGCACAAGGGAATTTGTGAAATCAAGAGAGCAGGAATGTAAAAGAAAATCAAATGTACGAACAAGAAAATGAGAGTAGAAAATGTGTGTCAGTGAATGTGTGTGTGATAGAAAGTTGGAGAGGGAGAGAGGAAGGGAGAGAAAAAATTACGTCCACAGAGATTAGATGAGAAATGAAATGAGTGTAATGAAGTTGCTCGTGCACGGGGGAGAAGAAACAAGTCCCTGTTGCAGGCACACAGACAAAGCTGACTTTATTTACAGAGATCTGACACAAACCACAATAATTAGACAGCTCCTTCCCTCCAACCTGCGGGTGGTTCCTCAGCTCTCCAACTCCGGCTGCTGTGAGTGCAGCCTATGAAAAAGGGTGATGAATATCTGAGGCCAAATGGTTCTTTTCGAAGAGGCGTTTCAAGACACCAAAACTGAGCTGACAAGATCTCTTGACTTGGAATAAAGTGCAAATCAGCATAAATATGATGCCACAGGCTAGGAGCTGAACTCTAGGAGCTCATGGATTTTAACTTAAATGAGGACTACTCACTGCTTATAATATGTATTCATTTACACTGTATTGTGTCTGTTATCTATGAATTATAAATATTTACCAAATTTACATCTCTTATGGAATTTAGCCAGCATATGAACCTTATTTTGTGCATTGAAATTATATTTCAAGTACAATATTCCCAGTTGTTTAAATTCAAAAAGACTGTGAAATGCATGTGTGCATCGAGGGTTAAAGGTTCCCATCGAGGGTGTATTTTCTTGGTTTAGAGAGGATAGTTTGTGGGTGTGGGATGAATCTATACTGCATTCACACAGACCTCATATTGACCTCTTGTTTGCAGGCAATGCAGCAAAACTCAAGACTGGGGGAAGAGTGTGTGAGTGTTTCAGTATGGGTGTTTGTGTATGTGTGTATGTGTATGTGCATGTGCGTGTGTGTGTGTGTGCGTTTGATGTTGTAGGAAATAAGGAAGAAGAACTGAATATTTACCATCTGCAGAATCACTGAGATGCAAACTGCAATGGAGCTGAAACGATTTTACAAAATATGCAAGTTTGCAGTCAAGCAAGCAAATAAAATCATTTTTAACAGCCGACAGACAAAGTTGATTATACAAAGACTGTAAATATAGACGGAGCATGTGACACCATTTCCTCCAACTGTACAAATATGAAGCTAATACATTCCTGATAAAGGCAATGCCATCTTTTAGAGTCAGAGTCTGTGCAGTGTTCTTCAGATGATGGAGCAGCTGATATCAAGGTCCCACCCACTGGGCCATCTAACTCAGTTTGTGGTTACTCTCCTTTTTAAGGGCATATATAGGGAAACAAACACCCTATCATACATCAGTGTGATAAGAACTTTACTAGTTTTGCTTGCTTGCCATCCGCTAAGAAAGAGGGGTGGGGTTTATGACTGAATATAGCAGCCAGCCACCAGGGGGCTTAAAAAATCTAAATGCTTCGCTTTGCTTTTAGGGAGCTGTTATGCTGTCTTTCTTCACATATAGCATGTCGTTGACAGTGTGGAGCATTTAGCAGCTGAGGAGATGGTAAGGACCATTTCCCTCAGTAGCTGGGGGGAGAGTCAGAGCTAAAAAAGAGTAAATACTGGACTTTGAGTTTGGGTTGAACACAAACACGACTCCAAAGAAGCATTAATGCTGTTGTAAGAGCAAGAGCAAGTTTGCCATATTAATTTAACTGATGATGATGTCAGTGTTGGAAAAAAAACTTTTTTGCTGCCCCCATGTGACCCCCCCAAAAATTACCGACTCCAGGTTTAATACATCAAACCTAATAGAACTGCTTAAACAGCAGAGTACTAACTTTTCCTCGTAGAAAACTGCATATCATCAACGGCTGATCCTGTTTATTACCCGCAGCAGCTACAATATTTAGTCTCACAAGTGCAAAATTTAAAAAACAGAAGAAAAAGACTGCTTCTAAAGTGTGTCCAGAGACAGTTACTTCAGGTAAAAAGTTACAGGTTAAGTTATAGTTTAAATTTTAAACCTGTTTCATGGCAATTTTCATCTATTAAAGTATTTTCTTTCTGTTTAGTTGTTTGCTATATCCAAGTTATGTTAAACTATTGCTGAAATAAAGAAAAGACTTCCTATTGCTGGTTGTTCACATCATAAGTCGCGGCAAAACACATGGTGGAAAGCTTTTTTATCACTTCTTAATGCACGATAGTCACAAGAAACGCAATTTGTTTGTTACCTAAGTTGGCACTGACAGAAATCTTGCTTTAAAATATTCAGTATCTTACTGTATATTTTAACTTCAATGCATTGCAGTGAGCAGCTTTTCCTTGAGAATGTACACAAAAGAGAATTGCATGTGCCATTGTACAGTTGAACATACTGTAGATAACTCAGATTTATTTATTTTTAAGAAAAGGTAACTACGTATTGAGGTTCAAGTATTGGCCGTGTTTTTTTAAGATTAACAAATCCCAAGCTTAAAAATCTCATTTGAATCCATTTTGATATAAACTGCATGTAAAGCTTAAAGAAGGCACCACTTCCATTCTGATGCTTTAGAAATATGTTTTTTTCACAAATTTGTCTTTAACAGAAGAAGAAAATGGCTGAATATTTTGCTTAAAGACATTGTGGCAAGGATAGACTGTAATAAGAGGGCCGTCCTCACCTCTCTTGACTAAAAACGCATCCCCAGTGAGCCAAAGCAAAGAGGATGTGTCAGTGGTAGCGGTGGATGACAGAGGAATGGGGGAGTTAATGAGATATGAGGAGGAAAGAACAAGGTAAAAAAGAGAGGTGGGCTTAGAAAGAGGAGTTATAGTGGAAGATGAAAAAGAAAAGCACAAATAGTTGAGAGGGAGGGGGAGAGAGGTAATGCGGAGGAAGCAATGGGAGAAAATGTGGAGACGGAAGCAGGTTAATCTGTTTATAGGAGCGAGGGGAAGCTTTATGCAGCGCAGTGTTATTAAAGCTGGATGGTGTATCAGAATAAACTTTCACAGGCCTTTCATCAATGTCTCTCATCTTATTGTCTTGTTCTTATTACTTGGGTGCATTATTATTCTGCCAAAAGCAATTTTTATTATATATATGTGCTATAGTACTACCATCAACATCAACATATTGTTAAGTTTAGACCTCCACCATAAATGATGTTATTTATGCCCATGACAAAATGTGCAGTTAGCGATTTTTAATTTAGGCTCTCTTCACAACCTAAATCATCTAATTCCAAACTGTAGTGCTGGCGTAGCTTAAGTGTCAGATCGATGGCAGAACCAAGCAGGATCGTTTTTCCCACCAGCTGTTGAATTATTCAGGCCAGGACTTCCTCTGGGGAGATTTCTGCTCAGCCTGCCAGACAGATACAGAGAGCTCGCAGCCTGGCAGAGGGAAGCTTAGGATCATCACAAAATTCTCAAGAGCGTGGATTGTGCCGTGGCCCGAGTCAACGCAGGTCAGGTGACGGCATTACAAACTGCATGGCCAGGACCCCGACAAACCGCGGTTCACTGATCATTTATGTTTTGCATCGACCGTTTTCACTTTGAGCTTCAGAATGGGACTTCTTACTTGAGAAAAAATGTCAGGTTAAAAGGGACAGTTTTCACATTCTGCTTTTCAGATGATCTCACATGACAGGATTCTGCTTGTTTTTGGTTGGTAAAACAGGAAACAGTGTCATACAGTGTGCAGCTCTCCGATTGAAAGAGCGCTATGAAATTTCCAGCGTACTGCCTTAAATTCACATTATACTGGAGAAGAATGCAGCAAGAGTCTTAAGATGAAAAGAAAAATGGAAATGAATGTGAATTCATTAAGGAAAAGTTTTGAAACTGCCTCAAACTAGGTCAGTATAAAGTGTGTAATTGTCTCAATGAAGTAGGTTGCTTTGGCAGGAAAGTCCAGGATGCAGGTTGTATGCAGCCTTCCAAGACTTTAGATCTGACACATGAGGAAATTCATAAATACAACACAAGCAACTCAGAAATACGTGAAAACAAATCTTAGAAAAGCAGTTGGACACATCACACATGTAGTGCTTATGTGGTATCAACGGCATGCACTGGGGCAGAGGTCAAATAGAAAAGTAGAAGTAGTTGTGCTTTACAAGAGAAAAAGAGAAATTATTCATCTTTTTACTGAAATAAAAGGAAAGCTTGTTTGCCCAGGTTATGGGGAACACAACTGCAGTGGTGAAAAACCTTTCGCATCATTACAAAGCAATGCATTCTAAATGAGTTTTATTTCAAGAAAAATTTGCCCTTGGATTAAATTATCATTCTTTGGCAGCATTGAGGGCAGGCAGCTTTTGGTAAATTTACAGTGAATCTGATGAAGTATAAGAAGCTGAAACCTCAGAAGAAGAATCGGTTAAGAAGTCCCACACTACCACTGCAAGTCAAACAGTATTGGGTAAAGAAAAAAAATCAATTTGTTTGATGTGGTGGGAAAATACATCATAATCATTGAGGGACCTTACAAGAAATTTCCAGACACTTTTTTCTGGCCTGCAAAGACACAACATCATTAATATTAACATTATCTCACCATTTTAGTGTGTGAAATTACTGCCAGTTTCGGTGCCATAGAGGTAGTGCTGCCTTTACAAGCCTTGCATTGTAATACCAGAGGTGCTGTTATTTTTAGCAAGCTGTTTTGTCAAATTTTAACAAGCATTTAAAGTGTTAAGTGACCTTGTCACA
>JAQNCA010000014.1:17413453-17429967 GCA_029783725.1 Acanthurus tractus
ACAAAAGTTTGTTTTCATGGATCTTATCATCAAACAAGGCCAAAAACTTCCATTCCAAAAATGAAACGGAAATTCATTCTAACCCCAAAACATGTTTACTGGGTAGTTTTAGGTTTTGGAGGCATTGAGACAAGGAGAGAGACCTTCAGTCCTTCACCAGTAAATTTGACTTTGTCTTCCCATGACTCCTCTGCTCTCGCCAGTCAGCCAGCAAGCCTGTCAGCCAGAGGGCACAGATCAAAGCCCCGTTTCAGCCTCTCAGACACTAAAGTCAGCATGACAGTGAACCATCATTAACACATGCGGAGAGGGTTACCCTTCTTCCTTAGGACTTAACATCACTTATGTTCAGCTGCCGTCAACCACAGCCTCGACCGGCCTTGTTTGTATTCGAGGAAAATCTCTCACCCAAGCACAGGAGCCAAAAGATAGGAGCTGGGTGCACGTGTGGAAGGAAGAATTTGATATGTACAGGAATGAGACAGTTAACTCACGGCAGCAGAGCTGACAGAGCTGATTATAGCCATCGCTGTGTTAAGATGCTGACAACTGAACAGTGTGACTGTCAGGGGTGGGGGGATTACTGGTGTCAGATGAGTAGTGATGGATAAATATCAAGTATCTTCAAAGTATCATCAAAAAAAAAATACAGCAAGGATACATTTTGGTTTTTGATACATTTACATGTTAACAAAAGAAAAATATTGCTTATAAAGTGTGCGCACCCCTGACATGTGCACATTTATAATCTTTTCAGCATGCCTACAGTCCATTTTATTGATTTAGTGAAAGCATTAGTCACAGTCTGTCTGTCTGAAAAGAAGGCATTTAAAAGGCAGCATTGAACTGTGAAAGATAGTATATGGTGCTCAGAAATGATGTTTGCTGTCTAAGATGCACTCACCCAGGGTGTTAGTAAGTAAGTAAGAAGGTAGAGAGTAATTGATTGGTTTCTGCCAAGTCAGGAGAAGAAGAGAGTGCTTCATGTTGTCTGGGATCCAAATGTCTTTTGTATGCCAACAGTTCCACACAGACACACTGATATACAATATGCTCTCTGTAGATCAATGCAGTGTTCAAACAAAAAGAAAAACTTTGTAAGCAGAAACAACAGCTCTGGTGCATATTTAATATGCTCTTGCTGCTTGTAAGCTTTTTAAAGTCTTTTAATTAGTCTGCCGAATGAATCTTGCTGCTGTGACAAAACATTCTTAATACACACACATGCACACACACACACACACAAGTGACCACAAAGATCTGTTCTGGATATCTGCAGAGGAGGTGAAAAAGACAAGATTCGGAGCTGTTATCACCAGATTTTTGAGCAAAGGCCCCCGAGCAGCGCTAGTTGGAGATAGTTGGAGTCAGATAGAGGCAGAGAGGCAGACACATCAGTGGTGTGGATGTTAGAGTCTCCTGGTCCCCAGTGCAGTTCCAGCTTAATAACAGAGTGAAGGTACAAGGTCTGCGTGGCCACAACAAGAGAAAAAATCCTGTAAGCAGAGACTCTTCCACTAAAATTTTAATGTATAAACTAACTGTGTGTTTGAGGTGTTTGAGGAGTTTGAGGGGCCAGTAGATGGAGGCTGTAGTGTTTTGTTCCCTTTGGTACCTAAAACTGCATCATCTCTGTCTCTGTTTGGGTGTTTTAGGGTTGTTATTATGTGCATGTTTTATTATTAAAATAGTTATCTGTGGAGGAGGAAATCAGCGCTCTGCGTTTGCTCCTTTTTTTGTCCTTCTTAATTTAGTCATTTTTAATCCAAAACTCTCTCTCTCTCTCTCTCTGCTAGGGAAGTCTCTCCGTTTCCCTTTTTGGTGTGTTTTTTTCTCTCTCTCTCTCTCATCTACATGCCTATAATCAAGCTTAACTAGCACAATGCAGTTTTAAAAGCAGTCATGGAATATTAATGCTTTTGGAAGTTATGCATCAGAACTTTATGTGAAATCTATAGCCTGTATAACTTTTGCATTTATTCCTGAGTTTTTGTGACTAATATCATCGCTGACATCCTAACCCTCCTTTGAACAGAGAAAATCATACCCTAGAAATCATGTTTAGCATAATACCATGCACGATTAAGTGCAGCAGGGGTTTTCAACCTGCGAAATATGAACAATTATATGAGGAAGAGTTAGGAATATATTTTGGTTTGTTTTAATATGCTAGCATTAGCTCGCTGGCTAGAAACTAGAGACCCACCTTTACTTTCAAGGCCAAGGACTACCATATGGGTTGGCTTACTATAATATCATGGGCTTGAGGTTACATTAGAGGAAGACCTGTTCAAAACTATCATTGTCTTGTGTGTGAGAGCCAGTCCTATACGTAAGTGTAGCATTAGAGGCTGTGTCTTTTTTGTGATTAAGGGAATTTATCAACGTTGCTGAATGTTTACCTCCAAACACATTTCCTCTTATAAAAGCAAGTTCCCCAAAATCCAAACTATAACCTGTCAAACTTACATGTTTCTGCCGTGCTACAACTAATTGGCTCTTGACTGTAGCAGGAAAAAAAAAGACTCACTGCTGTTTTCTTTTGCCTCCAATGAATACGCATCATTAACAGGCAACATTTTAAGCAGAACTGGAAATATTTAGTCTTTTTTTTTGGTTTACTAACCCTCAGTTTGTCAATATTAAAGACCCTTTGCACAGTTCAATTTATTATAGTCAAATTTTTTAAGTTGGTAGTTTTGAAGGTTATGATATCTCTTTTAAATTGATGAGTAGAGTAAATACCGAAATGTAAAAACTTTTGACTTTATTAAAGCCCTCTGAAAACAAGCTTTATTTACAGCCTAGATGTTGAGCTTAACCTTTACAACACAGAGACTATGTCTGCTTGGACTCCTTTTACACTTTTCTGTCATTAAATAACACTTGATAATTCAAAAAGTAATTCTGGTAGTTTGGTTCTGCCTCAGGTTCCCAGTAAGCTCTTTCTTGGTGCTTTGTATGTACTAAATATTTACACTATTTGAACTCAAATTTCTCATTACAGCACAAGGATTCTGATCTGTATTTTTAACAGAAAAACAGGCCACAGAGTCTCTTTTCATGACTTCTATTACCAACACATATTTACTGAATGTTTTGCCAAACGAGTCCCACTTTGTGTAACTGGAGGTGTCAGTTTATTTAAGCTGTGTTTTCTCTCTAACACTTGGCTTTCCTTTCAAATATCATCATTCCTCTTTCCTCATCATGCTCTCATTTCACAGAAGCATCACATAAATGACTCACCTGCAGCCCCTGTGCTTTTGGTGATAATAACATCGCCTGCCAAGAGCAGAAATGTAATGTTTCTATCACTGTGTCTGTTGATTTCTCTCTAAACATCTTTTCTCTTATTTGCATTTCCTGATGAATTCGCTTTTCAGTTACTGTGCGATGATGAGCATGTCTGTACCCATATGTTTGTCATCTCAGTCTGTCTTTGTTTATCTGTTTATGCTCCCTCACCATCCACACTGAGTTGCCTCTCTCCCTGCCTCTCTCTCTCTCTCTCTCTCTCTCTCTCTCTCTCTCTCTCTCTCTCTCTCTCTCTCCACACCTTATTTTCCCTAACCAGATAAAGTCAGATAGGCTGTGTGATACTGGGCAGTGCTCCCAGTCTGTTGAGCTACAAAATCACTGACATCATGTGAGTGTGAACGAGAGAGAGAGGTTTATCTTACTTCTGGTGGTGTGGTGGGGGTCATCTGCTGAGCTTGTGTCTTATACACCACATTCTTCATATGGTTAATTAGCCTCAGTGATGCTTGCGGTGCAGCACATATTCACACCAAAAGAGCTCAGACTTAAGAGAGATGTGATGTGAAAGGAGCAGGGGAAATCAGAGCGATCAGAAGCTGTGGCGTTGGGTCTCCTGAGGGGTTTTCTAGACTGTGTGCATGTGTGTGTGCATGCGTGTGTGAGATGCTTTCATTTTTGTCCCAGATTTTTAAAGGAAACTATCAGATGCTGAAACCAGGGTCTTCATAACTGCAAATCTATATGCAAATGCTGACTATTCAGACATAAAATAGAGGGATTTAATCACAGCAACACAGCCGATGCCTGTCCTGCACTCAGGAGACAAGCTGAGGAATCCCACATCTCCACATCTCCTCTGTCAGGGAGCTCTGCATTTACCACAGCGAGAGAATTACATCATGACCACAAACCAACAACAAGAGTACAATCCAGCCTCAAGTCGACCCATCTTCACCTTATTGAAGATCTTTGATGAGGTGTCTCTCACAAGAATTGGACAATCCATTAATGGTTTAATTGGTTTTCTCTGCTCTGGGATCAGTCGATGTGAACTGTGACCCGATGCTTGCTGGCAGTCACACCTCACACTCACCTGACTTTTGCTCCCTATCAATCAGCCCTTTGTGCAAATATGCAGGGCTCCAGATCGATTCAGTAAACTTTGAGACAATCGGCACAACATTCGCTTGAATTGAAGTCTAGTTAGAGACACTTTTTTCCACCCTTTGTCACAATGAATTTAAAGTAGTATCCTGCCACAAGTTAAAAATAGTTCCCCATTTGGCCATTTAATTTGGTGTGAATCTTGTCTGTTAGCTGTGGACTGCAGCTGAGCTCAGTAAACCTTGGATTTTGATCTTGACTGTTTAGCCCCGTTAGGAGCCTCTCATGTATTATCACCACATCTGAGTCCCAAAACACCTGTTCCTCTGAAAAATAAATAGCAAATGAGATTTAACAAGTGTTTAACAGCATGTAATGTCTGTTTTAAAGGGATTTTCAAATATATGTTGAATCTTCCATCCATCTGGGATAAAGATTACCTCTTTTGTTTCATGATAAGAAGAAAAAATAACTTTTAATCTAATTTCGAAGATGGCGGCCTAAAAATACAAATCTCCTTGCTTTGTTTCAATATCAGTCATGATTTTCTTTACAGTGCTTATATAATGGGCTTTTTTTGTAAGGGGTCATGTGTCAGGACCTGTGGACAGTCTCTTTCTCTCTTTCTGCCTGCTCTTTGACTTTTACGCATCAATGATCAGTGCATGTCATGTGTTATAAGCACAAACATGATGCCCACTGGGAAGCAGTCAGCAAAGACTCAAGAGAACTTTAAAATCTGGAGAAGGTTGCTTTAACAACAAATAACTTCCAACCTTCTTCTACACCTCCAGATCTTAAAGAGCAGCATGATTAGTTTTGTTCTGTATTATCATTTTTTTTAATGTTGTCAACTTCAGATGGGTACGACAGTTTTAGTGCATCATTTATATCCAACTGATAGTTGCAAAGAGGAGAGGAGATATTGTTGTACTAAC
Organism: Acanthurus tractus; assembly: GCA_029783725.1. Lineage (NCBI taxonomy): Eukaryota > Metazoa > Chordata > Actinopteri > Acanthuriformes > Acanthuridae > Acanthurus > Acanthurus tractus. The sequence continues at coordinate 17,418,757 of JAQNCA010000014.1, forward strand.
CAGTGAGCAAGCACCCAGAGTGGAGAGGAGGTGAAAAGAGTATAAGATTATGTGGGGTTTATTCGCAGAATATGGCAAAAGGAATACAACATTATACATTGGGGTATATTTTCATTAATATAAGTAGATGAAACTAAGAATCATTGGGTTTTCATGACATAGGAATGAGTATTTTATGTCTACAGAGTCAGCGGGTCCTCTTTCTCTTTCTGTCTGTTTGGCGGTGAGGATGAAACATATATACATCCTTCTTTCCTGTAATCATATATTTGGCTCAGTAATGCCTGGAAAAATCTTGTAATATGATTTCAGACAACCCTAATGTGGACCATACCATTTTTTATCCTGTTAAACATCTGCCTGCCTCACTCCCATCATTGCAGTGGCTCGGTTCTTATTTCATTCTATGTTTGCATACGTTGCACAAGCCAGCGGAGACGCTGGAGGTCAATTTAAATAGTTAGATTTACAGCTATTTTACTACATTTCATTTTATTACTTTCAGAGTTACTAAATCAAAGTAATTACTCTACAAATGAACTCTGCTGTTCACTTGTTTGGAACTTTTACCTCAGGTGACAGTTTAGCTCACTTGGGTTAACTAGCCAAAGCCTGTAGAGAGAAGCTGACTCCTTTGCAATATGGTTTGCATTCTAGTCTAATTTTTATGATATGTGTCAAAAGCTGAGAATTTGGGCTTTAAAAAAAAACTTTTTTCTTTTAAATTGGATTTGGAGTATTTTTCAGCCAAATCGTTTAAGTATTTAAGGAATCTGGAAAATTTTCAAAATAAATAGAAATGCTGTAAAACTACCTTCTAGGCTCCACAAAGATTGGTTTTCTTTTATTTCTAAGAAAGATAATGAAGTCTGTGACTCAGACATAATGACACAGACGGTTGCGGGTAAAAAGTGAAGTAAAAGTGAATTATAGTCTTTTGAAACCTAAAATTGTGCTCGCTTGGTTTTGTTGATTTCCTTACTTACAGCCTCCAACACACAGCAGCACAGCTACCAGCAAGGCCAGGCAAGCTCATTGCTTATCAATATCACTCTCAGCAGCTGGTACTCCTCCATTGACTGACCTACTCTTCAATACACAAGCCAGACAGTCTCTGCTCAGCTGACTGGAGAGGCTGGTAAATGGCTCTGGGACACATTAGACGCATAAGTGTGTTGCCTCTTTATGATATTTAAATGGACTGGACAGTTGCAGTGCACAGAGACTTCCACTTTGACTCCAGTGAATGGCAGATGGAGGGACCGAACAAAGGGCTGAGCCGAGGACTGCAGCTTGGCTTTGTGGCTGTAGGATGTACACCTCCGCTTTCCTGTCCACATGCCAATTGTGCCCTGCTCCCTTCGTTTCTCCACAGGAGCCAAGCCATTGACTGACAAGCCCCCGTGGGAGTGTAAACACCAGTTTGAGAAAAGCGCAGGTTGGATTTCAGCCCCACAAATTCCCTTTTTTGTTTTTGTTTGTTTTTTGTTTTTTTTTTCGCTATAGTGTCAAACTGTTTCAAGCTTTCCCACAAATCAAAGGTGCTGAAAATGACACATTCAACAGAGTGAGAAATGTGAACAAGGTGACAGACATATCCCAAGGACTGCTTGTTTATATAATATCAAGTCTGGTTGCAATGGTTTAAGTAAAAGCTGTTTGGTAAAGGTTCTGAAAACAACCCAAAGACTTCCTGCATTAGCGCTGAACGGATCGCAGATGAAGAATAACTCCAAACTATTTGTTACTTCCTGTCGTTCAAGTCATCCCCCCTCCTTTATTGAAAGACAAAACCAATTCCTATTATTTCCCCCCCTTATTTACAGATCCTGCGCCCACCCACCCACTCTTTCATTTGCCATTGGTCCTGATAATAATACCTTGTCAAAAGCATGCAGTGTAGCCTGTAATAAGGGGTATTAACCCGGAGGGAACAGCGATCATCATGGTTTGGAGGTTTTAGAGAGTACGTGTATGCGATGACAAAAGGAGAATAGCAAAAGGAGACCCAACAGGGAGCCTGTTCTCTTGAAAAAGAATCTGACTCACACAACATCTGTACAAAGGATTTAGAGGATTTGTGAGGCCTTGAACTGTTAATGGAAGTATTTGAATAGGAGAGGAAGATTTAACTGTTGAGTTCTCCTGCTGCTGGAGAGCCTGATTCAGTCGCCCACATCAAATATTTATCACAACACCACAGAACTGCAGCATATGTAGGAAAAATTGGACCTTTCACACACGTGAAGTGTGTTTAGAGCTCATTAGGCTGCATTCCCTGACAACCCTGTATCAAGCATGATCACAGGAAACCAATCACCTAATCAGTCAACTTGTCTGGAGTATGGTGCATGTTTATTCCATATAGACTGCAGCATAATTACCCACATTTTATTGAAAGCTGGAATCTTGCATGCATTATAGTAATGTTTTAACTCTCTCTCTCTCACACACACAAACATACACACACACACACCAACACACAAACACGCACACCCACCCACACACACACACACACCCACACACACACACGAAGTAGCAGTGAAGCAGAAGGAAAAAGGATGGACCCTCCCCTATCGATTAATGATTTCTTCCTCCAAAACTCCTCTTGTTTCTGGTAGCAGGCATCTGCATCACTATTCTGCCTGTCTTTGAGCACAGATGCTCGCACACACACTCATACACACACACATTGTCAGAGGAATGATTTGTGTAAATGCAGGGGGTTGTAAGGACTCATCATTTACCTGAATGCCGGTGCTTAATTGCACATCACTGACTCATGTAATCCAAATCACCTCATCATTACAATCCAGAACCATGCAGGGTTCTGACTGCTGCACAACACTTTACTACCCAGCCTCACTGCCTCGAAACTGATTCTCCACTGTCGCCCACCAGCGACACAAACACAAACAACACAAATGGTTGTTCATTCAGCAAATTAAAACACACTCATTCCTTTTCCAGGTTTTTTTTTTTCAAACTCTGAGCTCAGAGATGTGGCAGCGAGCCTCTCTCAACGTCAGAAAGCCCATCAATAATGCACATTCAGCTTGTTATAGCTCAAACTCACTCTGCTTCGATGGTTCACCAACCTAAGAACCAGCATCAAAGACCACAGTGAAGTGCATGTGTGTGTGTGTGTGCGTGTGATGATGATACACACACATGCCAGCTCGAGTATATGTCTGAGAGGGGGGAAAGGCGTTGAAAGCATTGACTTTAAAACCTTTCCTAATGGGAAGAGGAGTGACTGTTTATTCTCACTGAACAAGCCCTGCAGGGAGAATCATTTGGTGAAGGCAGATTTATTTTCCTGAAGTGCAGTCTGAACAGGAAAAGACCTCTGGATTGAAAATAAGAATGGGACTCCAATTGAGGTCAGGGACTGTGTGAATGTGATGTAAACCTTTGAATCTTTTACATCCACTACTTTGTTAAGAATGCAAGAGAGGAGGGAAAGAGGTTTTCAGTGCTCTGCTGGCGCTGAGAGCAGCCTGTAGTTACAGGGTACAGCATGGACCTCAATAAGAAGGAGGGCTCTGCTTAAAAAGAGCTCATGGAAAAACATGCAATCAAACCATCAAACACCCCTATGCATAAAGTCCATCCACAGAATCAGGGACATAGCAGCCTCAACCAGACACTCAGAGCCCTGGATTTGAAATTGTCAGGACTTTTGGTACAATACATGGACCTTTAAAGCACATAGGGTTGTTCTGCTTGTTATCATTCAATAAAATGAGCTTGTCTCACATGGATCATGGTGCACACACCATTTCTGCTATGATATCTGACATGAATGAAAGTAAAACGGCTGCATGCGTGAATTGTTTTTTTGAAGTTCTGCACATCTTCAGACCTCCTCCGTACTGGCACAAAAACGGCTGAATCGGAGTCCAAAAGTCTCTTCATGATGGAAAGACAACTTCTATAAGCAAACTAAAACCCTGTCGACTCCGTCCCAAATCCAAACCTGCAGCTGCGCTAAAGCCTTTCACAAGTGTATCAGATGAGTCGACGCCTTTGTATCACAGATCACCCACTCAAATAACATTCTTAACTAAATCTCACAGAAAGGGTGGGGCGCAGTTACAACTTTTTCACCGTCTGCGCCCCGAACTTTCCTGATCATTTCGGCTGCGCTCTCGGCTGCCTGTGGGCGCTTCAACTCACCTGCAGGAGACGGTGATTTCTACTTTGGTGGCGGGGATGTTGCCGGTGATCGGGTCGAAGTCGTACACCGATGACATGTCCTCCAGCTTGTCCATAACGTCTCCCTCCATCATCTCCATCGCCAAATCTCGGGGTGGCTCGGGTCTGATCCGGGAGCCGCACAGCCTGGCCCTGACGGAGCGCGTCGACTCTCCGGTGACTCCAGAGACCAGATCAGAGACCAGACGGCCTCCGGTCCGACCGGGTGAGGCAGCCACTTCACAAATGTTGGAGCTGGAGAGGAGGGAGGGGGGGAGTACTGAGTGAGTGGACACCAGCAGGGAGAGGCAGAGGCGCACTTGGTTAACTGTCCATGCGGCGTAAAATTAAAAAAAATAAAAAATAAGAAAACACAGACAAACGCTCGGAGAGTATCTGAGATTACTGTTGCGCCCTCACCGACCGGCAGCGCATCACATGGAGATGTCCTCTTTGCTCTTTGTCTTCAGTCTGCGCGCACAGCAGAGCGTGTGAAGACAAAAAAAGGCTAGATACTCTCAAACACACCCATCCTCCTCCCACACGGAATTACACTCAAGCACTGGCAACCCTGCCCATGCCCCGGCGCTGCTGCTGCTGCTGCTGCTGCCGCTGCTGCTGTTGTTGTCACCCTGCGAACAGCCTCTGCTGCTCAGCCGGAGTGCGTGTGCGAATGGCTGTCATGGTCATTTAACTACGCACCGATGATATGTAATATTTAAGACTTAAGCTGGGGTGTGGAAGGGGAAAAAAACGTTGCGTTTTAAAGCCTTTAAGTAAAGATCAGTTTGAGAACAGACACTTGTGACGCTCTGATGTTGAGGCAGATGGTGCTGAGCAGCGGTTTCAAACCTGGTGGTCGGCACCCCCCAAGTGGGTCGCAGAGCGAATCTAAAAGGTCTAGAGGTGCTTAACATGAAAGGACTGATATATTTCACTCTGGTGTATTTTAACAGACTTTCTGTCCTTTTCATGTTGATTATTGTAATACTTCATGTCACGAGCCTTCTAAAATGATTCATATAAATCATGCAGAGAAGGAACAATCACTTGAACTGCTCTCAACCCGTGTATTAAGGGCTGTCGAGTAGACACAGCCTGGTTTTAATGGACCATGAGTGAAAAAAAAGTTAGGAGGAGCTACTGCAGAGCCACTCAGGAGGGAAAAGGGAAAATATTTCAGCACCGCAGCAACGGACAGCTCCCAGAACGAACCATCCATCTGCATAATGGGGAAAAACCCGCTGACAAGTATTCAGAAACTTCTTGAGTCTTTTATACTCACGGAGTAATAACTGTGCGTTCAATTTAAGATGCCCGGTCAAAACTGAACGAACTAATATGGACTTGCAGATTAAGTTCTCACTGTGTGGAATTTAATAGTATTCTGTGGTGAGGGAGGCATGTGCATGACATTTTAAGAAAAGCAGTTACCAATTAAAATGTGCTCATGCTGGCTGATTTAAAAATCAATATTAATTACTGGAAGGGAATTATGTTGAGATTTAATGGCCGCTATCCATCATTAGCCTGTTGTGTGCAGCTAAGACCTGCCCTGTAAACCACATAATGAATATGCTAACTGCTGCGACCGCCTGCCAAGTGAGTGACGGGTTTGTCATTTTTGGATAACTGCAGTTCCTAAATCTAGTGTGTGTGTGTGTGTGTGTGTGTGCTATATCCTCCCTCTGCTTCACTATCTCACCTCTGGTGTCCCATATTTCTCTCTCTGTCTTTTTTCATGCATAAACAAAGGCCTTCCACACATTGCATATGAAGTGCAGGGAAACACTAGTAGTCATGAATAAACAAAAAACCAGATGTTTCTCACAGACAGCTGGATGCATCACAAACAAATCCCTTTTAACCAACTTGGTAAAACTACTGTTGTCACTTTTTGGCAAACAGCAACAGATTTTTTGTATCAAAAAGCTTTTTCTGTCTGTCTGTGCCCCTCTGTCTGTCTTAGTTTCATACTCACATGCACACACACGGTGCACACATCACGCACACACAGCCATAAACCATCTTACTTCCTTTCATTAAAAAGGTGCAAAAGCACACAGCTCTCTCCTGCATAGAGCGTCTGAATTCTGTAAATCAATTTATAGCGGCACAGGACGCTTCTGCCCACACAGCCCCGCAGCTCAGGAAGACACACACACACACACACACACACACACACACACACACACACACACAATCATTCTCTCAAACGCACGCACCAGTGTCGACATATAAAAACAAATCACTTTCCCATATGTTGCAGAACGACCCATAAACAGAGATAAAGAGGCACACACACATCTACATACACACCCCTTTCTCTCCAGAATGATTCATGTATTTTAAGGGTTTTGCTGTTTAGAGTGGGTGAGCACATTATTGCAGAACAGATGTTCTAGGGAGTGGGTTGGCAGGAACAGGGCCAGAGGACAAGGAAAAAAAAGAGAAGAAGAAGAAGAAATGGAGGAAAAGGGAGAATGAAGACCTTTGCAAAAGCTGTTTGCCTTTAGTAGTAACCTGAGTTATTTCAAATGCACACAAGTGGAAATCAATATATAACAATGAATTAGTAATAACCCATAATTCATGTGAGGGCTTGAGCACTGCTCTGACAATCGGATCAGTTCTGTTAAAAACAACACTCCCATCAGCAGTTGATGATTCAGAATAATTAGCACAGAAAAATTAACACTTACGAATGCTGGAAAACTCGCTGTATTGACTGTTTTGCAGCAAAGGTTGGTTTGATATTTTTATGTTCATTCTGTCTGTCAGGCACCAAATATACTGTTTTGTTTTGTTTTTTGAAAGCCAGCAGGCTATAAGCTTTTGTATTTTTCTGTAGCAGTTTTCTTAAGTTTATTTTTTCATGGGCTGCTGTCTGTTCCTGAAAAACAAAAAAGTACACGCCTTTCTCAAACTGTGTTAAGGTGTTGGGTTGTGAAGTCCTTAAACACAATAGACTTCCATACAAAACACTGGATATCTCCTTTAAATGCTCTTGCCATCCACTTGGACCAGGAGTCGGTCAAAGCTATGTACTGCTGGTCACATTAATAATAACATAGTGGATTAAAATGTCCCTTTTCCTCCTTCTTTGTCCTACAGAATCCTCCCAGCCTCCTGCAGTTTTCGAAGCACTAATTACTGTGTTTATGCTTACTTGCGTCATGCTGTCCAAAAATATCGCCTTTCTGGAAGCAATTATGCAAAGAAAAAGACAAATGCCCTGTCAAACAAGTGACGCTCTTTACAACGAAATATGTGATTTTTTTCTCCCACAACCTGAAAATTAAAAACACTTGTTTACTCCTCCCTCATTCTTCAACTGTCTTATTTATTTTTATTAAAAAAAAAAAAGAAAGACACACAACAAAATCCACCAATAAATGGACTTGGATCTCCGACTCTAGATTTATGGCCAAATACAGAGAGAGGTCAGCAAAAACTCATTAATCACTGAATCTGTTGGAATTTTCAGCCAGCCTGTGACGCAAAACCCTTGAAATACAATCTCTAACTATTTGTTTGTCGAATCTAATATTGTGGCTGCTGGAGGAGGTAATGAAAAGGATTAGTGGTTGATGTTTAGAGCAGGTTCCTCATCACACACATGCCTTCTGCTGGGTAGGAAATTATGGTGTATTTCATTTCCTGTGCAAAAACCTCCAGCTGCACGATATTTTTTTAATTTTTGGGGCTCATTTTGGAGAATAGTTGCCATTTTTATGTCTGACTCGCGTGGCCAAATGATGATGGAATGCATTAATGTTGAGGAATTTCCAAAGCAACAACAGTTTATCACACTAAAAATACCATACTTTACTACCTCATTATTACAGAACAGGAGGATATGTAATTATTAATGCATCTGGAGAAAGATAAATCATAGTGGAAGAAAAATATCTCCAAACAAAGTTAAATCATAACAAACTATAAAGCACTGCAGCTTGCGAAGTTCTGCAAAAGCTCTGACTCCTCTTCTTAATTCAAGCTCCTGTCAAATTTGAACTTGGTGTTTTCAGAGGTCTTTATGTGAAATGTAGAAACTTGTCAGCTGAACACTGCAGGTTAAAGGAAAGAGAATAAACCAGAGGAGACTTGTTTTAATAAATGCAGAGCTGAGGCTTAAAAATGTTTACATTTAGTAAGCCCTTTTTCCCAAGACTATCACTTCTGGTGCATACAAAACATCTACAAGTAACCCTATCCAAAACCTCTGTAACACTGGAATATTACTTCAGCTTATACAGCACATTTGTAGCCTCATTAACTGCATCAAAACCTAAACACAGAACATGCTACCAAAATTGATGCGCTGTAAGCTCCCACTGGGAAAACTGGAAAGAAGCAATGCGCTCGAAACAGCACTGGTAACAGATTTTCGAAAATACTAGTTTCTTATTATTACAGTAATGCCCATTTGGCACAGCTTAAGTGAACTCCAGTTAACAGTGTTTTATGTAGAAAAGTAGGGTGCTCGATAAACCCGAGTTCAAAAGGGGCCACATGTTCCCACCCAGAGTGTAATCCCATTCGGTGGCCCTGTGGTTTAATCCAGAATCAAACAACCCCCTGAGGTCGTAAATATCACAGACAAGCCTTTCATGAATGATTGCTCTGAGATTGACAAACAAACTGACAGAAGAGCCCATAGATGGGCACACACACACACTTGCATACATACAGTATTTATGGAAGACTACAGCAGCCCAGGCGGTTGATTGACTGGCTAACGGCCCAGCACTCCCTCAGGCAGCCGCAGCCGCAGGGATTCAAGGAACTGGATTATAGACAAGACAAGTGCAAAACAATAATTATATGAAAAACAATGCATTTTTCCTGAGCGGGTCCATAGACACATTAGAGCTCAAACTAATTATGAAGTCTTCGCTTAAACACTTGCTGCTGGAGCTTCATCAAACCAGAAGCTACTCATCTAAAAAGTTTACAGCAGTTTTTTCTTCTGTGGAGAAGTTTCACTGCCGGGTCCTTTGGGGAAGCTGCCTGGACTCTCAGCTCCTCTTTATTATAACTGAGAAGCATGTGTTCAGTGAGTTTAGCTCTTTGCTAATGACTGTAGTTCAAATGATATCAGACTGAGCAGTGAAAAACTCCCAAGAGGCAAAGTTTCCATGAGGGACATCTGAAGAAATCAGGAGACGGCACTCTGCTCACTGGCTGCATGAAGTCACCACTGTGGAGGACGATACAGACTTTTTTTTAACCTTTTAAAGCTCCTGAGAGACCGTGGTCATATCTTCAAATTAAATAAAAGTGAATATGTTAACACTGCTAATAGATACCATTAGGGCAGTTATAGTCTAATATTTTGAATATGAAGAGATGTTATGGACTGTCAACTTAACCACCCTGCCTCTTATCAATTACATGTTTAAAAGCACAAGAACTTAGTGAAAATAGAGCCTAAAAGACATTAAAAAGCTGGATTATTTGCTACCCAAATTAGATTTATTGCATAAATATATATATTTTGTAGGCTTTGATCTTGCTAGTTGAGTTTTTTCAGTAGTAAGGGAACTGTTTCATATTCCACATCTATGAAGCTACAGCCAACAAGCATTTATCCTAGCATTTAGAGTGGAAGCATAATAAGTATGTGTCCTTACTCTAAAAAAAGTTTGAACAAAACATAGCAGCACCTCAATAATTCACACTTTATATCAGGTGTAACATGCTGAAACTTTTTTTTTTTTGGCTCAAAATTAGTGACTTTTGGCTTAACTTAAAAAATTGCTCCATTATGTAAAAACACATCATGCCATTTTTTACACTTCAGTTTTTCACAGAGCACAGCAAAGAAGCATTTTTTTAATTGGCTGTGTTTTTTATTAATTAATGAGATTTGAGGTGCTGTTGTATGTGAATTTTTGTTTCTGTTCACAGCCTTTATGCTAAGCTAAGCATAAACACTGGCATCTTTTCTCTGGTTATTTATTTGGTGTACAGACACGACTGTGGTATTGATCCTTTTGTCCAACTCTCACCGCAATAGTCAAGAGGCTTTGCCCGCTCATAACAGGCAGAAATCCTCAATCATGCCTTAAGGCATTAGGCCAAAGGTTAAGATAGAAGTCCAAAAGCAAAAGCAAAAGTACACTCAACCATGGAAGGGGCAGGTGAACGGTCAAAATCCAGCTTTAGGCAGGCAGGAGCGTGAAAACAGGAAACACTAAATGTCAAAAAGCAAAAGACAGTCCTGCAGAGCACTGACGCAAGCAGGCCAGCATAAACCTGCAAACTACTGAGACAATCAGAGATATATAGAGAGAAAGTAAGTGAGTGGAGCAGGTCAGGTGATGAGGAAACTGGTGTGAACTGGATTCAGCAGAGGAAAGAGGTTGCAGCTGGATCTGCAGTGACAGGAGAGTTGTATCATTTTTACACCCAGATTAGCATACATACACTGGTTTTCTAAACATTTCTGAACATGCTTTAATTATGTGATTGACTTCTTTCCCTTCGCTAAGGGATGAAATAGCCCTTCTGTTATGTTTTTTTTTCCTTTCTGGCGACTCACTTTCAACTTCACAAGCACACCTGAAAACAGGAAATAGTAGGAAGCAGCATGGAGCCCAGTGAAAGCATTACAGAGGATATTCTTTTTAAGCTATCTGTTTTTCTCTCAAACTCAACACCAACTGAACGATGTTCTAGCACTGCTTTAATGGAGACAAATCTCTTTACAGTGCCAGTAACTTCTTTCCTTAGTTCCTCTTCCCAAGGGAAACAAGAGAGGCTCTTCCATCTGTTGATTCTTGCACAGTACCGATGAACAAATCTGCTGCTGCATTTGTATCATAGACTCTACAAAACAATTGACAATGTTCCCTACAGTGCACGTTATAAACACAGACAGAATAATAAATATTGGACAAAACTCCCATGACAACACCTAATAGTTTGTCAAGCACTCGTGCTAAGCTTGAGTTCGGAATTAATGCCGTTGCCATCTTTGTTTTTTTTTGGGGGGGGGAGGGCTAGACG
>JAQNCA010000014.1:17451192-17463112 GCA_029783725.1 Acanthurus tractus
GTGTGTGTGTGTGTGTGTGTGTGTGTGTGTGTGTGTGTGTGTGTGTGTGTGTGTGTGTGTGTGTGTGTTTGAGTTGATGGGTGATACCTTGACATAATGGTCTTTGGAGCCAGTGATTACTTGGTCTTTGCCCAGCAGGGACTGTCCCACCGTAAGACACATGACGGAGCCGATGTGGCCAGTAAGCCTCCCCATCCCTTGCATCCTACACACACAAACACACACACACACAAACACAGAAACAAACACACACACATACACACATTAATACAGATATGCATGCAGTAGGAGGGATGAAGCAAAGATCTGTGAAATGTATTACTTTGATTTTCAGTGCCATTTTTACTGAATGAAATCGCTTTCTGTGCCAAGGGTGAGTAAAACTGCGGAGACACAGCCCAGCCATGGGCAGAGATAATACTGAAGAAATGTTTAATACATTTGTTTCTCATTTCTGCATCGTTAAGCAGGCCTGAGCCCCTCAGCATAAACTGTCTGGTCCAATCTGCTAATCACTTTTCTCCAGAAGAATAAAACTGAGGAGAGGACAGAGTTACCACTGGATATTAGAAACTGGCTCCTTATGGAAAACATGCTCACATACACACTTGTTATCACCAGTTTGATCTCTTCAGAAGGATGTTAATCAGCTCTCTAGTCAACTTACATCTGACAAGAGAATATATATATTCACATCCATGTCTACAAGAATTAAGAGCCAGCTTTGAAGAAGCTATTTGCATGAATGGACCAATAAATGTAGGATGACAAGGCAGATAAAGCAGTGAGGGACATGATGAATACAAAAAATTTTAATCAGTAATTGCATGAGCAGTTCAAAGCATAAATAAATGGATGTACCTGTTGAGGTCCCACATGCGCACAGTGTTTCCAGCAGCCGCGTAGAGAACAGAACCTGACGGGTTTAGGGCGATCTGGTTGATCTGACACTCGCCCTGTGCGAAAGTGATTGTGCGGGTGGTGGTGCCTGCACACGCGTCACCTGAAACCACCTGCCCAGATGAACTGTCAGGAAAAAGAGGGGCCAAACAGTAGAGAAGAAAAGAAGAAAATAGGAAGATGATATTAGGAGCAACAAATGGGAGTGATACACAAAGTCATATACATGAAGCAGACATTTACAGCTGTCATTTCATTTAGATGCCTTTCACACATTTTCCCTCTTTTCTTTTTTGTCACTCTCATCAACCTGAGGGAAAGCAAATCTTTAAATCTATTCTATCAAATTTCTCCTTAGTCGCAGATTTTTAATTTATCTGTCTCATATCGCTTCACTCAACTGGTTGCAGGGAGGAAACTTACGTCAGCGTGCGGACACACTTGGCAGAGTCGCGGATGTCCCACACCTTGATGTAAGAAGTGGAAACAGAGAAGACCAGACAGGAGGATGGACAGTATTTGACTGACACAACATTGTTTGGGTGGCCTTTGAGTGTGACAATCTCCTGACCCGTAACCAGGTTCCACATCTTGCATGTGCGATCTGAAGGAAGGAAGAAAGGCCAGTCAAACACACTATACAACAGGCGCACAGTTAGCAGAGACATTTGCACATGTGTTGCATTGAATCAATTGATCAGATAACACTATTCTTGCTTCTTCTTTTTTTTTTTGCTGTAGGTCTTGTTGTCAGTAATCTGGCTTTTATTATGCATCCAAGATAAAAAAGACCCTACTTTTGAATGAAATACTTCAGAACTAAAATTAAACTAAACTAAATTATAAAATTCCTTGGCTCTCTCCAAAGATTAAAGGTCCTTTTCATTCTGTCTAATATGTAGCTAAATATGTAGCAAGAACTAGCGTCCAGTTAACATAAAAACTGGGAACAGGGACACATTAAGTGGCTCTCTTAGAAGTAAAAAAATGTTTTTTTGATTACAAAATTTAGGTCATCATTTTATTTACTCAAGCTTTATAAGATACATTTTAAAAAACTTTAAAAATGTTAATGTCTTCCTCTATAAAATTTATTGAACGGCAGTTATTGAGACTATCTGTGGTTTGTGTGAAATACCCTGCTAAACAAAGAGCTAACAGTTTAGTAGCTGCTGTGTGTACCTTTAGATCCAGTAAACAGTAGCTCATCTGTAGCATCCACACACAGGACCGGCTTCGAATGACCCTCAGCCACAGAAATACATTGCAGGGGAGCTGTTCGACCCCCCTTCACACCCCCGATGGGATTGATCACACCCCTACAGATCACACACAAATACAGAGTCACAGTCTCTTCAATGTAAAGAGGCTGCTTTCTTTTTTACTTGTCTACAGATGTATAAATTTAAAAAAACACCCAGGCTTATCACAAACATGCACACAAGTACACAAATGTTCTTTGCATTACACAGAGACAATACAAACCCATACAAACCTCATTGGATATGGATGGACTCCCCTAAAAAACTACGGTCATATTAAATTACACACACACATATATAACTTCCAGTTGGTTTTCTGAGCCCACCTGCTCACCCGCCCCGGCCTGCCTCCACTCCCCCGTCCCTCCTTTACTTTTTGTTGTTGAACAGCCCAATTAAGGCACTACGACAGTAAGAGCTGCTTTCCCGTTCAACTCGTCTCTCTGTCTCCCCTCCTCTTACACTCACACACACACACACACACACGCCAACATACTCAGTCTCTCTGGTTGAACCTCTGCCCCCCTCACCCTCCCAATCTATGTCCCAGTGACAGGCCAGAGTCCCAGAGTGCCTGGAGAGCAGTCAGCAGAGTGAGACAGAGCAGGCAGAGGGTGAGAAGAAGAGGGAGGAATGTGGGAAAATTGGTCCCTAGTGGGCTTCCTAATAACACCAGTAGTGGTTGGTGTGTATGTGAGTGTGTGTGTGTGTGTGAGGAAGAGTTAGGTAGAGAGCATAACAGTGAGGGAGAGCCAGAGGATGTGAGGAGGGAAAGAGAATCTGTGATTACACTCAAAACTTGCGACAAGGTTTGTCTCTGCACAGAGTGAGCAAAACACAGACGGGTGTGCTTCAAACTTGTCAAAGACGGCAACATGCTCTTTTTCTGCGTCTGTATGCTGACGTCCCAGCAAGAAAACACACATGAATTCACAAGCCAAATCAAAAATTAAACACCATACCATACTTTCTGTGTACCCTTTTTTTTTCTTACAATGCATTAAACAGCCAACCAAAATCAAAAACTGTCTATCATCAGCCAGTGAAAAAACACCGCATGCATGGCAGAGTCTCATGAAACTCAAAAGTGGAACAACTTGCACAGAATAAGCTCAAATCAAATGTTAACAACAGCCACAGCCTGGAACACCGACTACACAGCAGCCTGCAACTCAAAAATAAACCACAGCACGTCCTGAGACGTCATCACCACCACATGCAGCATCCGTTCTCCGCCAGTCAGGTAGGAAGCTGTCTCTCTGTTCACCACCTCCACAGCCAAATTGTACCAAGGGTATGTGGTACATGTGGGGATGCTGCAAAACCTGCTCGAGATGGCAGGTGTACAGAGCGAAAACAGCATCACATACAATCTGTCCCACCATGGTTTTGGTCCAAATCCATTTTGGAAAGGCTGATGACAGAACGTGGTGTATTTTTTTGAGAGAGAAAGTGGATATGACCCTACATGTGACCATGCTATTAATGTGATTTTTAATAAATGGAGAGGAAATGGAAGATTGAAAAGAAATAGGAGGAGAGGCAAAATTTGGAGTGCACTTTTGTTTGAATGAACCTTTTCACTCTGAAGGCTGGTAACTTTGTCAAGTTGTCGGAGGTTAAAATTAAAACTCTTTTGACATTTTTTTTGTCAAAGCAATGGCATATCAAGTTTTATTTTACCTCATAGTATCAGCAATACCTATATCCTTACAATCCAAGCCACTTTGTTGACTGCCTGAAATCCATTGTGCCACATTACATTGAGTACTTTCACCACACATTCTGACATTTTGCTATTTATGGACATACACTGCTCATTTTATAACATTGCTTCATGTATCAAACCATTTTATCTCACTGCATTGGTCCAAATGGCAGAAAGTGTTCCCATTTTACCAGTGCCTGTGGAAGATATCACAGTGTGCTGTGTTATGCACTATGCAAGGGCTGCTAATGGATGTTGCAGGGCCAAGCGCCATGAGGCCAGCAGACTAATGAAAACATGGAGGGAGATCAGTGTGTGCTCTCTGCAGTATGCAGAAAAACAAACAGAGAGGCCGTGGTAAAAGGTGCATCGGTTCTCTCTTCGTGTGTCTGATAAAGACACAGAAATGTTTTTAGACACTTGCTTGCCAAAAGCTAGGAGAGAAGATGGATACCACTTCCACATCTGTGCAGGAAGCAAAGGATTTGTTGGATGCCTAGAAAACTCACAGTGGTGACAAGACCCCAAGGAGCCCAAGCACCCTCTCAAGAAAAAGCCACAGAGGCAGAGGTGATGGTATAACCGGGTACAAGTAGCGCACATGTGTAAAAAATTGGTATTTTTCATACCCTTTTTTTAAGCAGCACTTCTTGTCTTCACTCAACTTCATTTTTGAGCCACTAATCTACTTTTTACTTTACTACATTTGCCATTTAAACCTTCATTACAACTAGTCCGCCCTAAATGTCGGATTAAATGTAAAAGATGGGGCTTGAGGGGTCTACAGCTGCTTAAAAGGACAAAGAAGTATCACCTGTATTTTGACCCTGATGTGATGATGATATTGGAGCAAAATCCAGAACACGAAGCAACCTATAGTGACAACCCCTGGCCACATCTGGCCACAGTTTCTGTACCAATATCTAAAAAGGACAGCAGTGACATATTGAAGTGCTTGCTTTGCCTCTCAGAAAACAATGATATCTCCTCTTCTGAAGAATTCTACCTTTAACCTCAGCAAGCCTACTGAGGTTGCACATTTTGTCGGTGAAAGTGCAGTTGGCTGGCTAACGTTTGCTGTGTTAATTTTTCATGTGCACAGTAAATCTTTGATGTCAATGACATTAACTTATCTTGTAGCTGTAGTGGTCTGTTGGCTTTAAAATTGATAATAATATATTAATAATTATTATTTATAAACCATTATAAAAATATTAAAATATTAAACTTCTTATAATTTATTGATTAGGTGCTTTTGCTTTTACATGAATCGCTCTCTCAAATAGTAATTTTCACTTTTACTACAGTCACATTTACTTGAGTGTAAATTTTCAGGACCACTCACCCTTGCATATGTCCCTCCATAAAAACACAATATACCATATTTACAACGAGGTGTTTGTATGCATTAAAAAAAGAATATATCTTGTTCATCAGTGAGATATAGAGGTGATGGAAAGTAGAATTTTTTTTATCTTTCAATGGAGCATGACTCCACTGTTTCCACTCTGTGATGATCTAAGATAGCTGACATATTCATACATATGACAGATATGTAAGTGACACCGATCTTCTCAGCTAACACTTTACAGGAAACAAACAAGTTTTGTTTTTCAAAAATTACTACTACTTTTACACTTCTAACCCGCCATCACTAGAGTCTTTATCACAAATCATTTATGACACAGCTAGGATAGGACTCATCATGCCTTTGTATGCTTGTTTGAATGATATTGTGCAAATCGTCATATTTGTTTCTTTTTCTGCAGCCTTTAGTAAAGTGGTAAGGTTCAGTCAGGTCTCCTGTGTAGCGAGCAACACCACGGAGAAACACAACATCACACGGGTGGGAAAGGCTGGCAGGTCAAGAAAGCCGCATGTGGTTAAAACATGCACCACAGCAACCTCACCCACAGAGGGAGAAAAAAGGAGGTGGAGGTGAGACACTGACTACCGGTGGAGACGAGACGACACCAGGTGAGTTCACAGGCATATGGGAAAAAACAGAGAGAGTGACAAACACAGTTCCTCTACCTGAGCACCTCGGAGAGCGAGGAGTCGCTGTCATCCGACCTGAAGGCAGAAGAGGAGCAGAAGAGGAGCAGGAGAGGGAGGAAGGGTGGGGTGGAAGAGGAAAGGGTTAACCACGCTAAGGAAAGACAGAAGGGTTACTGGCAAAGGGTTAAAGGGAGGAGTGACTACAGGAAAGGTTTTAGATATAAAGCTGTGAGCAAACAGGCAGGAAAGCTCAGTCAAACAATAAAGCTTGGCCAGTGATTATCAGGCAGCTCGACATGAAATGTGCTTCCTCTCAAAGATAACCACCGAACAGGCTGAATTCCTTGACCGCTGTCTGCGGATGTTTACCTTGGCAAAGCATGTTTACTGAAGGTACACCCACACTAAGCAATGGCTGGTTAGGTGGCTAACATTGCAGGTTAAGGATTAACAAACATAATTGAACATTTTGGGAAAAACTATTATTCATGTCCAAGCTGAGAATCAGATGAAAAGATCGATACCTGAATCTGTCCATCCACTACAGACAACAGCCTAAACTTAGCAATACTGAGAACAGGGGGAAGCAGCCTGGATCTGTCTGAAGGAGACAAAGCTTTTTAACCAGCCTCTCTAAAGCTTATCAGCAAAAAGGTTATAGCTTGTTTGTATTGGGAAATGATTTGCAGAGACAGCAATTTGTGGTTTTACACAGGTTATATGTTAAGCTAAATCTACATTTTGGCATCTCTGCATAGTTTTCTAAACTACACAGAGGAGACCCGTATCTATCTATTCGTGAGCCTAAGAGATGCTGGCATCCAGAATTTTATTACCTTCCAGGTATTTTCTCTGTGCTTCTGGGTAATATGGATCAAAAATCAAATCTCAGGATATTCAGGCTGAATGCTGATGCCTGGCATATATCTTTATTTTATATTCCATATGAAGTGTTCAATAAAATAACATTCAATAGTGAGTAGGGCTGAGCAAAGTAGAAAAAATCAAATGTCAGACTTCCGTGACCCAAAACCTTGATATCAATATCACAACAACATTTAATGATTACTGAGTTTTAACACAAAAAAAAGATTTTTCATAATTATCAATGATATGGATGCAATGACTAAATTTGGAAGTTCATATATTAGAACAACAGTTCCAAAAACACATCACTTAACTGCAATGAGGCAGCTTTTAAAAGCAGGAAAAGGCAGCACTGATGCCATATGAAGAGAAAACAGTGTCTAAAAGCTCAGACAGTGTTTAGTTTTGCATCACAGTATTGAATTACTATCCATGTACTGCCCGACCTCAGTTTCCAGTCTTTGTGCAAGGCTAAGTTAACCGGCTGCTGACTGTTGCTTCATATTGAACGCATTGACATGATAATGGTATCAATCTTTTCATATGACTCTCAGCAATATGCTGAACTATTCAACTGAACAAGAAAGAAAAAGGATTTTTTTTTTTTTTAAAAAAAGGAAAGTATTTAGGAATGAAACACTGATGCCAGGACAGTCATACATACAGGTCGAAGCACTGCAATTTATCATTTCTTCACTTTTGCAGCTTTTTTCACCCTAATGTATGAGTCCATAGGACCTGTGTCCACTCCCACTTCTGCTCTTTTCAGCCACACTAAAGGATATTTACAGAAAAGAACATATGGGAAGGCAAACAGGGTTAACAGAAGGGAAAAATCTGGAATGAAGGAAAAAGGTTGTCAATCAAACTCACAGGCGAGCCTGCCCAAAGCTGTTGAGGGAAAAAAAATTCCAGACCACACCAATACCGTCCCTCCACAGTAGCCCAAAGGGGAAGACTGGTGTGTGTGTAACAGTGCAATAAAAGTGTTATTATATTGTAAATATTTCATAGCCTCAGGTTTGTCACTAAGAGAGCCTTTGCTTTACACTTATGAGCATGAAATAATAAAACAAAATGGTTCTGGATATGTCTGGAGGGAGCAACAGTGTTAAAAGGTGATAGAAATTCCGCAATTTCTTGGTATTTACTGCTGGCCACCGAGGCTATTAGCATAGTAATATCTGTTTTTCTCTCAAGACAAAATCCCTTTTAAATTTATTGGTTTTGAAGGAAGCAATTGTTAAGAAAAGATTAAAAAAGGAACAGGGATTCAAAGTCTCTTTATCCAACAGAAGACAAGAAAACTCTGTTCAAAATTAATGTCCCTCATTCTCATGCATCTTTCAAATCCGCATCAAATGCTTGATGTCAGTCGCACGCAACCAGTCCATTCAAACAGAATCAGTCAAAAAACAGAAACAGAATGCATCCATACAGTCACAAAAACCTCTTATTGCATTTAAATAGGTTTTGTGAACTTGCAAATCTGTACTCGAGAACATCGCTGTCTTCTGTCTGTGCAACCTCTCATTTCACACCCAATTACACAGAATTCACAACAATGATTAAAAATGGCTTTCGAATCATTTTTTAATAAATTAGCTTCATTTAACTTTGAATTTATGCTTGTGATGATGAATTGAGTGTCAGACACAGGTCAGTGACAGTCATGTTAGGATGATGAAACCGAACAAAAGGAAAATAATGGTTTAAATGATGAATCTTTGGTGTAAAAATAGTTTTTTTTTACTTCAGCAGACAAAACACTTACATCACCCACAAGTCACTTCAAAACAAGAGTGCACATAAACAGATGATTGTAATTCCTTTCATCAAACTGCAAAGTGTGAAAATGCAAATTCTCCCTGCAACAAAACATTGAGGGAAAACTTTCACACCATTTCAGCTTCCTGCATCATGCTCTATACGGAAAGCTTCTCCTCTGGGAACTACATGCAACAACCTAAACATAAACATACTCCCACCCTATTCAAAATGGCTACCAATGAGAACAGCTGCATGGAACGATGACAAGAGCCAACCCATTTACCTACCCCTGCTCCAGATAATGAGGACCCACAGGCTTCGATTCACACAGACACACGAATATTCATACAAGGAGCACACACAAACACAAACCTGACACTCTCTCCATTTTGCACAGCATACTCACTAAGAATTAGGGGTCAATAAAGCTGAGAAATGTTTCGGATTAATGAAGATTACGAAACAAACAACTTCAAAGCAGAGCCAAACACTGACTGAAATTATCTGCTGACAATTGCCAGTGTGGGATGCTGATATAGACTGTGAGCAGGAGGGGAAAAGGCTGGTTGCTCATTCCAGCCCTGGTACCTTTGCAGCTGACATTAATATGCATCTCATATGCACAATGTGTCTCCATCTAATGTAGCTAGCTCCACCTACAAACTCACTCATGGAGAGGTGTTTGTGACATTCTTTTCACTCTGTGTCTGTAAATAGGATGAAATAAAACCATGACAAATCAACAACTAAAGTCTGATGAAAATTATCATAAACTGGCATCACATTCTCCCTGACGCAATGACAACAAACCTAAATGTTACGAGATAAGAATTTACTGCTTTTTACTGTTTTTGAATTGGATTTGCATAGATTGTACAATCTGATTTCTTTTCCTCTTGCCTGAATGCAGATCATGTGCATCACTGTCTGCGTCTCGAAACAGAGATGTGATACCAAATCTTGCTTTTCCTCACCATCCTCAACAACCCTGACATTTGTTTCTACAGAGGATGCTACTACTTGCGCTGCCTCCCTCCTGATTTGCATTTGTTTCCTGGTGGCTCCTGCATATGGACTAGAAACACACTGCAATTACACCTTGTTGTTAGTGTTGCTAAATGCAGCTCTGACTAGCCCGTGGTTGTGGTTTGTTGGATCAGATCTTCCGGCCCTCTCGAGTGCACTGAACACCTGGATTCTGTGAATATTTGCACAATCCCCCAGGAACTGCATTAATGCCAGTGAAAAGTCTTTTTTGTCTAGGAGTGGGATTCATCTGAAAATAAACAGCTGGAGCAGCACACACTAAAGAGGCTCATCTATGCCGCAGATAAAAGCACCTAATCCTCTCAAAAGACCTGACCTTCTGCCTGTTGACAGTGTCAGTAAAAAAGATCTTAAACAATGGAAGAAAAAAAAAGAAAAAAGAAATGGTTCATTCAGCCAAAGTGAGACTGAATTGAAAGGATGAGAATATGGGGACAAAAACGACAAAAGCAGTGTGTGAATGTGTGTATCTCTGCAAGTGTTTACTCACTTGTCCAGAGCAGAGCCTTGGGTTTGGTTGCTGGTGAGCCTTGAGAAGACATTACGGTCATTCCTGGTCCTCAGAGGAGGTGAGGAGGGGGGAGTATAGCCGTCAGTAGGCCTGATAAGAAATGGGAGGGTGAGGAAGGTTAAAAGTAGGAAAAGAAGACAAGAAGACTTAAGAAGGGCAGAGTTTGAAAATTACATTTCGCAGAGAAAAACATGATTTATCTGCCTAGAAAATGGATTTTAGCATTACAGAGCATGTACCTGTATGCACGGTCGTAAGATTTCCTCCTTGTTATAGGGGAGGTGTCATAACCCCGAGACTGCCTGGGACTGACAAGCACACACACACACACACACATACACAAAAGCAAACTAAGCAAATCTTTCAGGAGGTGCACAGAGGGATGATACACATCTATGTAAACTGTCAGGAATCTATAAGCAACGAGGGTTTCTGCAGTTTTACAACACTGCCAACAGATTACAGCAATTGCAGGCTCATTTCTTTAAATATCAAATCGCACACAAGCAGGCTTTCTGTCTCAGAGGCAAGATGCAAATTTTATTGATTTCCCCTTCACCCTCCCTGAAGCATTTTTATAAAAAATGTCAAGCCTCTAGCATGTTTCCAGAGTTTATAAGTGTGTGGTAGAAATTTTGTTGCAATTTTGTCGCAGTTATCAGGAAAAAAAAGTGTAAAAAAATGTTCTTTCCTGTAGCTGTTACATTTGTGTCCACAGGGCTGCCTGTTAATGGTTATGCAACCCATACCGATACATACATTTTACATACATTTTAAATTCATGGTTTGTTGTGTTCTTTATTTGTAGTATTTGCATGAATATAGAAGTTATGGAAGCATGTTTTTCAGTTGAAAAAGTCTGAGGAACCCCTGGCTGAAAAAAATGGATGCATTGCTAGTAGTAAGCTAAATAGTTGACAGTTGGCTAAAATTAATAGATACATTGTAGATAGTTTGCATAAGGCAGTAGAAACATGGCTCCTAGTTAGGTAGATGGTTAACATTTCAGTAGATAATATTACTGGATAAACTGTCAAGGTTTAGCTTAAAACAATGGATACATGGCTGATAGTTTAGTTATATAAATAGCTGACAGCTAAAATCAAGCTTAAACCAACGGATACACTGCTAAGAGTTAGGTAATGGTTAGCTGACATTAATGGACAAATGGTTGACAGTTAGGTGAAAGTAATTAATATATGGCTGACGATGAGCTAAATAGTTGATAGCTTCAAGTACTAGATAAATTCTCTCTCTCCTCCATTTTTATCTGTTTTTTCTGGTGGGGGTTTCTATCCAGAAATCACAGGCTATCTGTTAATAGATGCATGGCTGATAAAGTAGTGGACAAGTCTCATAATTCAACATGAAAAGAATAAGAATAAGAGCAAATCCTCTATATTGGTAATAGTTAGTTTATCTAGTCCAACCTTCATCTATGTCATAACTCTAGTTCACTTACAAGGTGTGTCCCCTGATAGGTAGGCTGATGGTGCGGGATGCCCTTTCCCTATGATAGGGGTCTCGTAGGGCCAGGCTGAACCCCAGACTCGCAGATGCCAGGCTCAGGCCGTCCTCGTGGATCTCAGTCAGCGAGGCCAGAGACTTGGTGATGTGCTGCTGCTTGCTGCCTGATGAGGGGTCCAGGATGGGACCCAGATACTCTGCCGACACCGCCTTCATCTGAGCTGACAGACGGGGCTCCATCTGGGTGAAAAATGTGCGACACTTTTGTTAGAGAGGACCACTGCAGGGAGAATATAATAACACTGGAGTAGGAAAACCTGAGACTTAAAACAAAAGCTGGATTAAATTAAGGCAAGATTGGAAATTAACATACAGCCTGTAAACATCATT
>JAQNCA010000014.1:17473304-17484114 GCA_029783725.1 Acanthurus tractus
TTTGGAGCCAGCCTCAAGCGGTCAGTCGCGGAATTGCAAGTTTTTGTACTTCCTGGTTGGCTTAATGCGGAAGTTGGGAGTTTGCCCCTTTGGTCCAAACATATCTGTTTAAGGGTTTTAATGATCTAGCCTGGATCGAAATATTGATACAACCTCAATGTGTATGCCTGTGTGTGTATGTCTGTGTGAGTGTGTTAGTGTGTGTGCTTGTGTGCATATTTGTACCTGTTGCCTCCCAGTGAGTCCTGCAGCAGACGAGTGAGTTTGGAGTCTCTGTAAGGGACGTGTCCGCCCTTCTTGGTCTGGTCTCCTAAAGCACTGATCACATTTCCCAGTGCGAGCTAAAACACACACACACGTGTTCCAAAAGTAATCACAAACTTGTATTTAAATACACCCCATGTACAAAGAGACAATGCATTAGGTCATGTTAGCATAAACACACACTTTTTCCATCACAACACCCACACATGCAGATGTTTTCTGTTCCTGTCTGTCTCACCAGTCCACAGTTAATGGAGATTCCCTCGCGGGCTCTCTCTCCTGTAGCTCCTGTGCGTTTGAGCCTCTCGGAGCCGGCCAGGTCCACAAAGTGGAACTTGGCCATCAGGGTTTCGTATTCCGGCTGGGCGATGGGGCTGGAGTCCACGCCGTTCATCTCCCCGTTCTCTCCTCCTCCTCCTCCTCCGTTCTGCTGGTGGAGGGGAGAAAAAAAACAGTCAAGAATAAGGATCCTTCTTAAAAAGTAATCGATCCATTTCAATGACACTGTCACCCTGATATAAATTACTTTTATTGTAATTTTTCTCATTTTTTTCCATTTCTTTCACCATTTTTATTACTTATTCTTTAATCCAAGTGCTCCCCTCATATTCCTCCCTCCTCTTTCTAACAGATTTCAACCTTCAGGAGGACAATGATTCTAATAAAACCCACCTTACTTTGCACCAGCCCCATCTGCTGCTTTTTTTTTCTTTTTTAACCTCTCACCGTTTGACCCTTCCAAAACCCCAGTCTCACCATTTGAGGCTGCTGACACACTCTCATCTGACAGAGGTGGATGGTGAAGATGGCGTGCGAGCGGGAGCTTTGGGCGTTCATCTGGGTGCTGGCTGTGGTGCGGGACAGAGCACCCAGCTTCAGACACTGCAGCAGCTGCAACAACACACACACACACACACACACACATCATTAAGGACACATGGTTATCATCAAAAAAAGACGTATGCTCAGTGACAAAACTGCACAATAACTGCTGACACATCACGCTGCGATCACTTGCTGATTTCAGTGAGAAGCTCAACACTCATGTCAGCATATTTTCCGAAGGTGGGAAACCACTCCTCTGGTTGAGGTCGGACTCAAATATTCGGTTATGCTTTTCTACGACTCCGTACTCAAAATGCAAAGACTTATCTGATACACTGCCCGCTCCCCCACCCCCTAATGAGTTCTGTCCTCCTTTTTACTCTCAACCTGACTCTTCTCTGTTCACACTCCATCGTCTCCGAGCTTCCATTTCCTCCCTCATCCTGTTTTGAAATTCTCTTTCTTCTCCTCCACATGTCAGCCCATCTGTCTCTTGTTGTCTCTCAGCTGTCGGAATTTCTTGGGAATTTCACGCACGGATGACCTCTCCCAAATTTAGCCTTTTTTTTCTCCTTCCTTTCTACTTCCATTTTACAGTCTGCTCACATCTTTCTCTCTGCTCCGTCAACTGTTAGAGAGGAGGCCAAACAAAACCGTAAGCCTCCTCTGCCGGCCAGCGTCCACTGTAGCCCCTCCCCCGCCCCCCTAAATCCCCACCTGCCTCCTCTGTTAACCTCTTTGTCAATTGCTCATCACATCTCTACCAGCAGACAGCTCTCCTGCCCTCCCGACCCCGTCAAATCCTTCTTCTTCCTCCACACTGTCACTGCTGATCTGTTCTCCTGACTCACTCCTGATATCTGGCGATCTGTCAGCCCTGTGTGTTCAGCAGCCCGGCTTTAAGGCAGCAGGAATGAGTCAAGTCTCCCTTATTTCTCTCAACCTGTTTTTTTTGTTTGTTTTGACGACTGACCACAAGATGTTTTTTTGTAACATTCTTTGGGTGCTGGAGATCTCGAGAAGTACAAATGCTCTGCCTCAATCAGTCGTTATTTATCCACATCTTAACAGTTAACCCAAAGAAATGTCAAAAAAATTATAACCTTTCTCTTTTCACTCTGCACTTTTGGGTTGATTTTTGTTGACGCCAACCACATAACTCTTAACTTCCAAAGCTTACAGTCTTCTGAGACTCTTCTTTGAACTTCTGCATAAACTGAGTATAGTCTAAATTTGTAAAGAAAAACCAGAAGGAATTTGAAGTTGCTTGAAAAAAACTTACAAAGTGTGTTAATAATTTTTATTTTTTGTAAGGAATCAAAGCAAAAGCAAGCCTTAAAAATGTTCTGTGTTAAAAAAGCTATTAATTATGATCCGGATCAAGCTATAACAGTGAAGTTGGTACAAAGTTTGGAAAAAAAAGTGACATTTAATATAACTTTATATTATACATACTTTATACAAAACCTTTATGACTTTAGATGAATAACAATCAGCAGAAGAGTAACTGCCTTATAATGTAGTGTGTGAAAAAATATAACTGATTAAGAAAATACTGTCCTATAGTAAAAAAATACTCCTGCACCCACCTCCTCCTCTGAGTGCACCAGTCTCGACGTGACTCCGGTGGTGTAGATGCTGCCGTTGGCATCCTCATGGATCTTAATGTTGGACTTCCTGCCCCGACTCTCTGGATCTCTGGCTCCGTCAAAAAGGTCCAGGATCTCTTCATTGTACAACTGCAATTGACAGAAGCCACAAACACACATGCATCATTATCCACTGATTTATATCCAATATCACATGATAAAATAACCATTGAACTCAATGATTGAATGCTTTCCCTTTTTTTCACAGCAGTGCTCTTTATTTACACACAGGTCAACAGAATGACCTCTCAGAAAACAATGAGGGCCAGGGGCCACAGAGGTCAGCTGAAAGCTCAGCTGTTCCCACCTACTGTCAAACACACACACACACACACAAACACACACACACACACACACACATCTGTTTACCATCACCAGAGATAACCTTAGGACCTGAAACTTGCTAAAAACACACTAAAGACAGAGAGCAGGACAGGCAGGACAGGCAGGACAAAAGAAGGGACAGCTAGAAAGAAAAATGACTCTGTATTAGTTTCCTTATTTCAGTCTGGTTATTAAAGTAATCTTATCATACACACACCCGCATATTCTATTGTCTGCTCCTCTAAAGACAACACAAACATTTGCCAACCAGAGACCTCTGGGGGAAATGATTACTTGTCATATTATCTCATTGCTCCTACACAAGCATCCCTCCTTCCCTTTTATCCTTCGCTTTTATCCATCTTCCACCCCGCAGTGATGAGGAATTATGTCAGAGGTAATGGCCAACATTAATCAGGACCAACAAAGAACGAGCAGACATTCCTGCCCATATGTCAGTGGGTTGTCACTTCCTGTTTGCAGGAGAGGGGGCTGATCCTCTCGTCTCCCTGTTTTGTCCCATCTGGTTAGAGTTAATATGGACCAGTGTGCAACACAGCACACACACACACACACATGCACACCCACTCACACACACACATGCATTAGCGAGCATGTATATCAATACTGCACACTGTGAGATCAAGCGAGAATGTGTTACAGCATGGTTGTACATGTGCTCTGCAACCATTCACATCAACATGAGTGTGTCACCCACCTCGAGGAACTGGGCGCTGACTTTAAACTCGGGTGGCTGGCCGCCGGTCTCCTGGGCGCGCACCCTGCGGTTCTGGATTCCCTCAAAAAGCTGGTGAACGGCCCGCGGGATGATGCCCTGCTCCTGCTGGCCCAGGCTGACATCAAAGCCTGTCCCCATGGTGTAGGTCTTCCCCGAACCCGTCTGAAACACATTTCACCAACCATGATGAGACCAGATTTACTGTGTGCTCCTAAACATCCAACACTTGGCCAAGAACATCCTTCAAGTAAATACACTGCAAAATGTCCATGTCATTGTAAGTTTTCCAATAAAGACCAGACACAGAGATGGTCGACTTCTAGAGGATCGATGTTCCTCCCTGCAGATAAATCTAAGAGTAGAGGTTCACAATGAAATGTAAAGGCAGTCAGGATAACCCCACAATACTAATCACAATATTTGAGAAAAAACAGCTGGGAAACACATTGGTATGTTTTATGACTGTGACTGATTTATAAACCATGTGTCAGCAACCACTAGCAGGCTTTGGAGATTATCCCTACATTAACACGTGTGAATCCAGGGAATAATTTCCAGGGGAAAACATGCTGTCTTCATTTAGAGACTATTTTTGCAGAGGAGTACAGAAGACTGATACAGAGCTTCATCACATGATGCTGCAACAATCACCTGAGGCTAAATACCAACAAAACCAATGAGCCTGCTGCATGTTACTGCAAAGAAGCCATAGATTATAAACTGTGGATGTGAACACAGAAGATCTTAACAATCAGCACAGTTTGAAGTCGACTGTCACCGACTTTAGTGTCTGACAGAATGTGATATATGGTCACACTCTCCACTTGTGTTTCTTTTCTGTTACAATTTCCGGAAAAGTGTTTCTGCAGAACATAATGATGTCACAGTAACGTTGAGCTTTGAACTTTTGCTTATGAAATGTCATCACTGAATCATCTCATCCTTGTGTGCAATTTTTGTCATAATTAGCATATGAATTCTGGAGCACAGAGGGCATCAAAACTGATATACCCAAGACAGTAACAAACCTTTGTTTCATTCATTAATCATTAAAAATCCCTGATATTAAAACCAAAACCTTGGTGTCATACCTGACCATAAGCGAACACGGTGGCATTGTAGCCCTCGAAGCAGCCTTCGATCAGCTTGTACACGCAGGCCTGGTAGATGTTCTGCTGTTCTGAGTCGATATCAAACACAAAGTCGTACGTGAAGGCCTTGTCCTTTCCCAGGAGGACTTGTGGCTCTCCAGGTGTGACCAGTGTGCACACATGGCAGCCCTCTATCTTCTCCTTGGCCATCTGAGGACGAATCCTGCCAGGACAGAAGAAAAAGACAGAGTTGGTGAGTGAATAAATACAACAATATTATCTTTAATAAATAAAACATGTAAACTGGTGTCCAACTCAGCAGACAGGCTGATGATTGTGATTGTGCCTGAAATATTGTAATGCTTTTATGTATTTATTATCAGATAATGATGATCTGATCCACACACTCTGCTTTGACCTTGTAATCTCATACACAAGAAGTGGTGAGAATATGAGAGCATGTTATTAACAGATAATGGAAGTATGTTCACATTTATGCAAAGACCGTAAAATAATAATCTTGAGTATTTAGGAAACATGGCCATGAAAAACAACACATGATTTCTTGCTGTAGACATTTAATCAAAGGCTTTGGCAAGGTGAAGCTAAACTCGTCTGTTTTCTTCTTTCTACTGTTTCTAAAACAATGATTTTGAGTTCATTTAAAACTTTAAAATCAACATAAATCTGTGTTACCATTAGAATCTATTGTGATGTTGTGAACACAAGCCTATAACATGTGGTTTGAATGATTCACACAAAACAAAGTGTTGCACTTCAAAAACACCTTGGGACTCAATAATGCAGCAGAGTCAGAGATATCAGTGTTTTCATTCCGTGTCTAATTCATCCTTATCAACACTTAGCATCTGCATTACCCAAAATGCAACCTGATTCAATCAAGTGTGCAGAATCTGGTGTGCTGTGCTTGTATCAGCTAACGCAGCCTCGGGTTTGCAGTACAGATCAGGGTCAGGCTACAGAAGCCAGTAAGTTCAATTTATCTGTGTGCAAATGTTTGGGAACTTACCCTTTAAAAATGGTCTGTTTGAGCTCAAACTTTAAGTTGAGTTCTTTGAATTTTTTAGATTTTTCTTTTTTAATTGGTCACCGTATTCAAAGCTGAAAGGACAACTTTAAATTGAAATCATGATCAAGTTTCTCTGTCGTTTTTAGGGAACTCTGTAATGATCCTCCAACCCTCTCAAAGCCCAGGCATGTGCCCAACAACGGTCATTTGACAGGTGATCACTTGTTTAACTGAAAAATGGGATTTGAAAACGGAATGAATGACTGCTGAGTGAAAGTGGATCAGACTTCCGATCTGTGGTTTGATCCAAAAAATACAAACAAGACATTCAGAAAACATCACAGCATGAAACCAGACAGAGATCTGCCAAAGAACAACAACCCTGAGGACAAAGCACATACATTAACAACAGCACACTTGTTTGTGGTGCTGATTAAGAGAATGTGGAGGAAAAATGAGCGATGAGGCATAAAACAGACACCTCTGAGAGAAACTAGTGCATGAAGGACGGCTGATGAGTATAAGACAGACTTTGGCTGATAAGTCATTAATGCATCGGCAGTTAATCCGGCTGCTCGGGACTCAGCGTCCTGACAGGTAGTTCACTGCAGTTAATTGCTTTTACCTGACATCCCAGTTGTTAAATAATCCTGATTAGATGAGCCCAAAGCAAAGCAGCCACAGCGCCTTGACATCACCCAACTCAGTGACAGAATGAGGGCCGACTATTTAAATTTAGCATCATTTTAACTGCGGAACGGCAGAAAGTTTTGTCGGGCAAGACGGCTGATAAGTGCAGATGGAGCTGTTAAAAAAGTGACACTTGTTGTTTTTTGCCTCAGAGCTTTTGAAATGGTTGTCATTCTGCTAAACAGTTAAATCAGTCACACACTGCCAGTAACTCTCTAACAGCAACACATCCACCTACTTCCACGATAGACTTAATTCCTGCATTCTTGGTTTTTAATATGTTCATACCATCACACACAGTCAATGACAATATTTATCCTGCTCAATGTCAAAGACATATGTGTATAATGTGTATACAGCCTCTAAAGTTCACATGCATAACACTAAATATATGCATTTTAAATCGGTTTTTACTTCTTGGCATTACTTCTATTGCTTTTTGTGCCTTATTTGTACTATTTCAGCACTATTTGTACTGTTTACTTAATGCAGAGTAGTTGACTTTTATTGCTTTGGCCATTATTGATTTTTATGTTCTAATGTCCTTTACATGCTATTGTTCAGGACGGTCCTGACTATTCACCCCTTTCATTCTTGGTCATTCTAAAGCCTGTGTGTTCAGTGTTTTGTTATCCTTGTTATTTGTTTAAAGTCTGTTTTCTGTGTAAGCACATTAAAAGTAATGCGAAAACCAGGGTCAAATTTTTTGTACATGTACACAAACAGATACAGTGCCAATTCTGAGGAAATTGTGAGAAAACTTTGGAGGGAAAAGTACAGCTCTCTCACGTAATGCAATCTACATAAAACATAAGATCCGTCACATGGTGCCCTGTTAATCTTGGGCTTTCAGAGGTACAATGTGAAAACAGTGGGGGGGTAATCACTTTAAGCTGTGGAAAAAATCATGAGCTAGCAGTAACGGAGCACTGGGTCTTTCTCTCCACATGCTAACCCCCCATGGTTCAATCTTCAGTGGATGCAAATCAACTCCCCCGCACACTGAGACAGCACCAGAGACTCCCTATGGGACGCAGCAACAAAGACACACATACTGTATACAGCCATAAAAAGCTAGAGAAATCCCCAACCACATATCAGCCACTGTAGGGACAAAAAAAGTGGAAAAAATCACAAAAACACACACATTTCCTGCAGAAACAAATACTGCATACACACAGTTCAAACACAACATACTGCACTGCATCTTCTTTTCACACACGGTTTCTCTCAAGCACACATCATGATCCACACCCACCACTCACACTCACAATAACCCCTTCACCACACACACTGTTATAGTGCTGCAGAAATTTAAAAAAAGGCCTTGAGGCGTCACTGATGAGGGTCTTCCAGGAAGGAATTAAAGACATAAGAATAGACCACTTGAGCAGCAGCAGCAGCAGCAGCAGCGTATTAACCCTGAACACCGTTTTCTGACAGTCATGGTGACACAAAGGCGGCTTGCAGACAGCTGAGTCCCCTTTATGACTGGAGGTGACCTTGACCGTGAGGTTAATGTATCTAAAACCACAGATCTCGGTTATTAACATTGAGTGGATGCAGCATAAGGAAGGAGGAGCCAGTGGCTTTATGTGTATGTGCGAGCTGCAGCTGTATCGTAAAAAAGGGCGGAGGCCATCCTTCTCTCCTTTTTCTCTCTGTTTACACTCAATTCTATCAGTCCTTTGTGTGCAGCATTAATAGGTCAGAAGTGTCAGGCGTGACACTTGACAGCAGATGTTTAAAAGAAAGGATAAAAGAGAGAATGAAAGAAAAAAGGGAGAAAGAGTGAAAAGATAGAACAAAAACACCATATGTGGACTACAGTATAGGGGGTCATCTATTTAAATAATGAGACATGACATTTTAAGTGTTACATCCATTTACTCAGACTCACTTTGTAGCGGCACATTTTTCAAATGTCAGTCCTTCTTCCATTAAGATAATTAACTTTCTATCATCACTTACAGTCAAAAAATAATTTCTCAGCAATACTTTCTTGGTTCCGATTTGGCATGTTTCCTGCTGACGCTCAGTGCAATTCTGTTTCTACTTCACCTTTAATCTCAATGGCCGCTGACTGACTTACTGTGCAGCCACAGCAGGATTCCTCTCTGCCTGACGAACCAAGTAAAGACAATCAAAATGGTGATGGAAAAATGAATTGGGCAAAAAAAGCCCAGATTGTTGTTTCCAGCTTGTAAAATGTTTTGCAAAAGAATTTTTCTTCAGTTCATATGACTGTAAATTCAAAATTTGGATCTTTAGATAGTAGGTGAGACATCTCAAGAATAAGGCCTCAGTTTAGGCTCTGGGGAATTGAGCTTGTGTTTTCTAGCTTTCATATATACATATATATATTAAACATTCAAGTTACGTGCTCTGAAACATTATGAGAAGACCGCACAGTGAGATAAATGATCGTCTAGCTTTGATGCTCTACATGCTTCTTTTAAAGGTCCTCGTCATTATCACAGAGGGGGAAAACACTCTGAAGACAGAAAGTGAAAAGTCTTGACAAGCTCTGCATCAAATAAGAGAAGACAAACACACACACACACACACACACAAAATGAGAAACAAAAATAACAATGACAGTCTGTCAACCATTCGCAGGGAGAAGAAATGGAACGGCTATAAATAATCAATTTACACACACACACACACACACACACACACACACACCATCCCATCATCCAATCTGACAGCACACACCATGGCTCAGCTGGAACCAACAAAAGATGGGATCCATAACATTGATCGGAACAGCAAACATCACACACACATACACACACAGACACACACAATCACAATCACACAGTCAGACAGATCCAGACTCACACAGACCAAACACCCACTAAAAGCCATTCAGTAGCTAAAAATAGCCCATAAGACCATGATTAAATGTCTGTAGGAGACAGAAGCTCAGAGGGAAACACAGAGAAGCAGATTGTTGGTCCCTGATGTGGCAAATTAAGGCGTCTATCTCCTCTCATCTCTGCACGCTAAGAGGAAAATGGTTTAAATACCCTGGGGACCTAACAGAGTCCCTGAAAGCAGCAACACACACACACACACACACACACACACACAGACCCCTACACACACACCTGTACTCTTTTGCCTTTTTGTACTTTTTTTTTTATTTGTTTGTTTTTTACCAAAATGGCATCTACACTTATTATCCTAATCTTTTGTCAGGGGCCTTAAAACTATTGTCACACACACAAAGACACAAACCAACGCAAACACACACACACGAACACAAAGTCAGAAAACTCATTATCCACAAGCTCTGAGGGAATTCACTTATTATACTGATTATCAAACCCAATAGTGCTAATTAGTACCACATTAAAAAACCCAAACAAACAAATAAACAGGCAAACAAACACACACAGACGCACTCACAGAGTAATTGCCATGTCAAACCCCGATAGCAGCGAGAGTCATTGACGCGTGACTCGAGTGTAGAGTAAACAGCAACATGAGGGAGGCAGCAGACCTCTTAGATAACTGAACACCATCCTCAGGACCTCTCTGACATTTACAGCTCTCCTCATTAGATTTCTGCCTTTAAAACTGCTAAATTCTTCCAATTCTCCTTGCAAGGTGTGACAAAATATAACTCTCTCCAAATCCCCCTCGACAAACTTATACAGCCTTGCATGGAAAGAAATTCTCTGGTACCTTTGGTTTCCTTTCCTCAGGCCTGTGGAAACAGCGGGGGGTCCCACAGCTGACATTAAGTGTGGAGGGGCTCTATTATTCACACATCAAGCTCACATCACAAAACATACTGTGAGGCTCATTGAGATGCTGCTGCCTCAGTGACAGTTCACACACACACTGAGCAGAACAAGGCTCCGGTGTTACGGCAAACGGCGGTGTCATTTTAGGTCCAGGTCCAGACGAGGTCACGATGGTGTCACTTTTGCGTTGTAAGCACAGGTAGAGGAGGCTTATGGGATAAAAATAGGGGCTGGAAGAAAATAGCAGTGAAAGTTCAGCCAGCGTGCTGCTTGTGGCCACAGCTGAGTATTAAACCTCCAGGACTGAAATGTGTCTGCAGTCAGATTTCACCACTTTAAGTGATGGAAATGTACATTATACTTGCTTGGCATGCACACTGTGTAAGGGGCACCTGTAGTCTTGGCCTTTACTAGTTCATTGTTGAACGCAAACACTGACATGA
>JAQNCA010000014.1:17484214-17500016 GCA_029783725.1 Acanthurus tractus
TTTAAAAAATAAGGTCATTGGATTTACAGTCATATGTACAAAAGAGTTAATATTAAGAATCACTTAATTTTTTTAGAGAGTGTGTAATATTTGGGGGGGAAAAAATCCTACGAGATAAAAAAATCAGTCAATTTGTGTTACAGCTTCATTCAAAGAATATAAACTGACTGTTGTATTGATGAATATACATAAATGTGTATGTTATGTTCCTGAATGATCTTTTTTTAAAAGAATCACGCTGCATCTGTTGCCAAACTGACAAAAAAGACATTTTCTAATATGAAGGAACCATTTAATGAGTAAGACAATATTTTCCCTCTGGACACAGTCTGACACACTATGAATGCTAACAGGAATAGAGAGTCTCAGTCCAGTTGCCATTTTGTTTAACTTCAGCTGGAAAGCTTTAGGAGGGTCCAGTTTCCTTGGGAACTGCACGCGCTGCACTGGGACTCCTGCAACGACTGCATGTGTGTGTGTGTGAGCATATGCTTGTGTTTACACCACTAAAATATAATGGCATTGTAGTGCTGTGCAAATTGCAGATAACAAAACGCTAATACCCCATCATGTGCCAACTATACAGCGATCCTCACCTGAAAGTCAACCGCTGACCTGTTATCCAATCACAAACAAGCCGGAGCCAAATGCCAAGTCTGCTACCAACAAGCTCAGAGTACCAATAAAATCAGCCTGCTGTGATCGCTGCCAATGACAGAGGGTGCCAGTAATGCCTGTGTGTGTGTGCATCATTGTGGGTGTGCAACTGTGTAAGTGTGTAGGTGCGCGTGCATGTGTGTGTGTGTGTGTGTGTGTGTGTGTGTGTGTGAGAGTGTGTGTTCATGCTCACTTAACCTTCAAAGAACAGGCCGGTGATAGCCAAAGAGCTCGTTTCCCTAATGCAAACACTTAAAAGTAAGAAAACAGTGCGCGCACACACACACTCACATACACACATACAAACAAACACACCCACAAACACACACACACACACACACACACACAGAGTTAATTGTGTTCTCTTGAGCTGTGAGTGTCTCACAGCTCTGTTGTCTCTCCTCTGGCACAGACCCACCAGAGGAAGCCAGTCACTGCGTCCATGTTTCCTTTAACACTCTGTCCATTTATCAGAGGACAGCATCTACCCTCATCGACTTTCTTGATCAAGGGTTTTTCCATCCTTTCACTCTGTTATGTTTTCCTTTTAGCTTTATCACCACTGCACAGGAAAACGTCACTTCAGTCCTCCTTTGTCTCGCTGCTCTCGTCCTCATCCTCTCACCTCTGCCTGTGCCGTCACCCTCCTTCACTCTGTGTTGCCAGTGAAAACAGACTATTGGGACAAAAGCTTGAATGACAGCTTGAATTTGTTCCATTTCCTTTTCTTCTCCTGATAACAGCCGACACTAATCACCAGTGTGGACTTTTTCCTTGCCGCCTCACTTCCTCACCCTCCCGTTCTCTTTTCTTTTTCAATCGATCAAATATCGCTCTCACGATGGAAAAACACACAGTCATCATTTGTTGTGAAGCGCAACACATTGTGTCTGCTCCTCAACAACTGTTTCAAATGCAAACACACCACCCACCCCACCCAGCCCGTCTCCCCCTCCTCCCATCACACAGCAGATCCAGCGACTGTTGACGGACAACTGAACAGTCAGTCTGTGCTGAAAGGGAGAGAATAAAGGCTCCACAGGTGACTGACTGTGCTGTAAAGACACTGATAAATGGCAGAAGATTAAATGTACAGTACATCACCATGTTAACACATTAAATCTGGATAGGAAGGCTGTGAATTAGAATTGATTTTGTCTTCTGAGGAGGTTTGCAAAGCGGGGAGTGTGCTAATCTCAGATCATTGACCCCTTAAGATCCCCTCATTCATGAGGAACAGAGGGGCCAAACTGCCCTGACTGATGAGGACCTGTCACAAATTTAAAATTGCAGCTCTTATCAACACGCTAACATCCACACAAACACACAGTTTTATGGTCCTGATGCATGTCACATACATATGGGAGTGTTTAGGCAAATCTATGTAATCAAGCAGAGCTGTGTTAATGGGAGTGTGTTTCCATACACAACAGTGATATTCCAAAAGCCAAATGCAGGTAAGGATGACGGAAATTTCATTAGCTGCCAAAGTTACTATGCATAGTTTGAGAAGGATGGTTTTCAAACAAACCTACAGATAATTATTTTCAGACTCTGCAGGCTCCACCAGGTCAACAGAGCATTTACTGTCTTTCAGTGTACTGTCTCAACTTTATGGCCTGTAACTTCATTCTTTTGTTCAATCTGGAAAGGATTAAACTTTTTCCAGATGCACAGTCAGCTGTTTTCAGTTCTCTTATAAATCAGCTGTATGCAAAGTTAGCAACTAGCGGGTGAAAAATTAGCAGGAGAGTCAAAGATGTTTCCCTATAGTGGTGGAGACCAAAATAAAACTAAAGAGAAGGTGGACGTTAATAAAAAAAAAAAATCAAATAAGATATTTATTGATCTTCCAGATTGGAGATTTGGGTATTACAGCAGCACAAAGACAAAAACAAGTACAGATAGATTGGTAAACTTAAAAGAAATAAGTTATAAGTATATATTATCCAAATAAAAGTTGAATAAAACAATTAAAAATTAATCAAACTCACACTCATTTCACAAATGGAGTTAATCACATAGAGTATCCACAACTTCTGTTGTACTTAAACTTGTGGTGCGAATTGGACCAACATTAATCAGATGGTTAAATTCCTCATATGAGCTTTTTTTAAGGTGATAATTCAGTCTTGTGTAGATTCAGCTTGTTGCACTGCCACCATGTCAGTTAAATCAGCTTTCAAATATGCTCATCTCTTCACATAAGTCTTTGAAAAAGGTTTGCATGAACACAAAGCAGATTTCTGTGCACCTATGCAGCATAACTGACTGAAATAAGTTTTTTTTCTAGTTTAACAGGAGCACTGCATCTGCGTCCTAAAACCATGCCCTGATCCGGGCTGACGTCGCTCTCTCCCTCACATGGACTGACTAAGTGAGAGGTGTTGAGACTTAATATCCCCCTGTTGACATGGCGCTCATTAATAACCACTCAGCACAGAGACAAGTGTAAAACCTGTCATCGCATCCTTTGTCCTTCTCTCTCCCTCTCTCACACACACCATTTTCCTTTGTATGATGAGTGTTCGGTTAGAGGATCTGCTCATACAGTTGCTACCGGCTCCCAAATATGACCAACAAATGATAATGTCAAACAGGTGCAAAACATCTGCGGTCAAAGAAGGCTGACAAGCAGGAGAAATCCATTTTCTTTGTATATTTACCAATAAATACATCTTGTGTATTTATATTATTAAAATGTCCACACTGACAACACAATGTGTCAAAACAAACACTTTCACATTTTCACACAGAACCCTTGAGAAAACAGTGCGAAGCATTACAGGTCAAAGCCTTCTTCAATTATTCCTCTTCAACATAAACTGTGCTTAAAGGTGTTGCCCAGTAATTCCAAGCTTGTTGGTGCCTGTCATTGGTAGCCAAGTGGTTTTCCAAACTGCTCCGGGATGTATCCCTGCTGGTTTTTCTGCACCACAGCCTTTGACCACACTGTGAGCTGCAGGGGTGGCGGCTCCACATACACACCACAGGCTGGATTTCTCGTAAGCCCTGCAAGCACTTTGCCATTAAACGATGCACAAACACTTAGGGCAACTGCCTCCATTTGTCAAAGAAATTTCTCAAAGGAATCCTGGAACAAACACAAATACAAAGCTGTTTCTCGAACTTCTGTGTACACAATGAAGGCTACAGAAAAACAACTCCCAAAAATACGAAATCCAATGCTGAAGTAACTGAGTCACAGCTGTATCACACACAACAAATCACATCCTTTCGTGATGATTAGCACATAAAGATCTCTCTAACTCTTGTTTGTAAACAATAACGATGGATTTTTTTCAACCAATACCGATTATCAGTAGTTACCTGCTTCTCATGGCTGAAACCCATAACAGACAACTTAACGTTTCTGTATTTTACAAACAGGTTCATAACCTGTAGTTTATGCACACCTTAAGCCTCAGATGTAGTAATTACAGATGGAGTATTTAATGTTCCATAGTGTTGACGTAACCAAATCTAACCGGCATCCCTACTCTTTCCCTCCTCCTGTAAACGTCCACATTGATGACAACATGTTGGCTCAACAGTCCATACAGTCTGGCTCTGACCAGGCGCAGCAGTTTGATGAGCACATAAACAGCATGTTGTGCTTTTCTTCCTCTTCTTCTTCTTCCTCTTCTTCTAATGTTTATTCATGTTTTTTAAATGTTTATTACGAACCATTTTTTTAAAGTTGGATACTCCAGCCTAATGTATTGGAATATGTAGATGCCACAACTGTTAAGTAAACAAAGCAAATCTGGCTTTCTATCATCTTTCTATCGATTGGCAATAATGAAATCGAGAAAAATACATTTTCTATTATTAGGCAGCAATTTATTGATGCCAATAATTGTGTGCATCATTTCTTCCTTTACCTCTGTTAAACCACTGGTCTTAAGATCAGTGTTTGTTGTTCTCGAATGCACCTGCATCTAAGACATCTGGATGTTAAAAAGAATCCATTTAGCCAAAAAAGACAAAGACGACACAAGTAATATTTTCCTAACCTGATAAATGCCAAATACAAGCCACACCTGAAACAAGCTTCATACAATCCAAAATAAATTCCTGTAGTGTTATTTTCAAAGCACAGCTGTTTTTGCCATTTTACAAGAGATTAATTTCATGCAGCCAGACAAACAGAACTGACATAAACAGGAGCACAATGTCTCCATCTGGATCTGTTCTGTTTGCTTGTACTGCACCTCCGATTAGTGCTTTGTCATTGTCAGAGTTCAGATTAGGATTAACCCAACTGACACAACAGTGTGTGTGTTTATGTGTGTATGTATGTGTGTGTAAAAGCTAGAGAAAGGCATGTTTGTGGCATTCTCACGTAAGAGATAATCTTTTTTCTTTCTTTTTTTTTTTTTGCACTGATAAAATACAGTTGTAACAACCTTCCAAATATTTAAAGCAAAATTAAAAAATAACCTGAAAAGGAATCAGAATTATTTCCAGGATTAGAAAGAGACAAGTCCAGCAATGAGTCCTACTCAACTCAGCTTCCTGTGTGTGTTTTCTCTCTCTCTGTATCTTGCAACGACAAACCGAGCAGCTCTCATCACTGTCAATGTAAGCATGTCAGGGGGCATGTTTCCATAGCAACCAGGACAAGATAACTTCGCAGATTCTCAATAATAAATTTTCAACTGTGAGAAAAGTGCTACCTTAAAAATGAAAATGAAAATACAAGCCATCTTGCTATTTCTTTCCTTGTTATAAAACTACAGTAACGGTTCTAACTGGAAATGACATGACATGACTGAAGTCTTTGTAAGTGTCCTGGCAACACATGATGGCAGCCTTTGTCACACCGTACACCTGATACAAAACCATCAAGGCGGAGCTGATGAATCCTCTTTGTACTATTTACCTTCCTGTTGCTCTCTCACTGTATCTGCATCTTTCTTTTTAAACTTCAAAGACTCAAACAAAGAGAAAGAGACAGAGAACAAGAGGAAAGGGAAAAAGAAAACAAGAAAGGGAGTGGAGGGACAATATGACAGTTCATGAAGATTGTCATTAGTTTGACATGAACAGCCCTGAGAACTCAGGAAATTGGTTGGCCTATTTTGGGTTTGGAGCTCTGGGCATATCAGTGACTGGAATGAAATGAGAGAGGTCCCATGGTGCAGCGATTGATGGAGGGAAGGCAGGCGAGTGGCTGCTAAGGTCAAAACTGGGAGAAAAACCATTAAACAAAATTAGTGGCAAAACACGGTGTATTAGAACAAGTAGACCTGTCTCAGGGTCAACTGATCGATGGATTAGGTGACAAATAAGAGTCATAAAGGATTTTTCTCAATCTTACTTTGTACTATTCAAAAACTTAAAAGTTTGTTCTTAATAAATGCAAGGAAATTTCCTTTAAATGGTTTATTTGTATACCACATAGTGTTACACTACCTTATATATGAAGCTAAAAAAAATACAACACGTCTTGAAAACATTAAATACTTCTGTCATTTCTTACACTATCCAACATATCTCAAGTCTACCACCAAGCTAACAGCTGTGTGAGGTTGTACTTCATGATGGCATCACTTTGAACCAAATGCTAAAGCTAACAGGTGTAATGTTTATCATGTTTACACTCTTAGTTTTGTACGCTAGAATGTTAAATTTGCAAATTTGTTCATTAAATAAAAGAAATAAAGAAACCCAGTGAAGGTAGCATTTTTTATAGGGTTCTGGTCATGAAGTATTCAACATAATTCTTATTTTAAGGGCTAAAGGTTAAGGGGTCAAAAAAGTTATTCAAATTCATTTTGACAAGAAGCATCTTCACAGCCATTCATTCCATCCAATAGTTGTTAAAATTTTATTCCAAAAGAAAAAAATCAACCTAGATGAGGCTCAGGGGAAAATGTCAAGGGATTATCATAGTGAAAAACATTCCTCCTCAGGGGATTATGAAAGTTTATCTATTTCATAGTTAGTTGTTTAGATATTTTAGTCTGAATCAAAGGAGTCCATTATTCTGATACATTTAGGCACATCTAAAACATTTTTTACAATATATTTATGTTTTTCGTACTGTGTACCCCTAAAATATTTTAAAATTACATCTAAAGAATCTAACCACAAGTATTATGAACACTTAGTGGAGAAAAGCATTTTGTGCCCTTTTATTATACAATTATAATGACCAGTTAGATTAAATTGCAGTTCCTTATCTTCAACATAATGAATTCAGCACTGATGAAAGTACGCGCTGTTATATCTTATATCTTATATCTTGTAACTCTGATTAATTAAAATCTATCTATCAAAAAGTTATTGTAATACAGACCTCCTCTATAAAACAGGAGACAGTGCAGCTGAAAAGACACCATTTTTGATAATGGAGCTACAGTAGGCATTTCTGTCCTGCTTTCCATTTAATCTCCCATTGATTTTTTGGATCAGCTGTCTGCACATAAAACCATCAACTGTCCTCTCATTCCTCCTCCTCTGCATCTGTCTGCTTGTCCATCTAAAACAACCTAGCCTAAGACACCTTTCCCATAATGCCATGCTCTAATCAGTGGAGCATTATGTGGATGAGTGAAATAACAACACAAGTTCCCATAATGGGTTATGGAAGGAGGCCATTCACTCCAAAATCTGTCTCTCGCCTCGGCCTTCAATCCTCCACATGGGCCCAACATCACAGCAGGCTAAGAGGCTAAGAGCCAAACACGCACAAACACAAGCACGCACACACACAAACACACACACACTTTCAAAGGTTCATATGCTGGTAAATGGCAGAAACAGGCAATGAGCACCTCACTGTGCTTTGTCCCTGGCAAGGTAAGGTCCTGTTAGCCATGAATGAAATAAGCTGGCATCTACTGAACTGAAGAAGGAGTGAGAATTTGCATTTAGCCAGCTTGACCTTGGCCTCGGGCAAACAGAATTTAAGGATAAGAAAGAGGCGAGTGGCCATAAAGGCAGCAGGGTTCAGACAGTAAATGGCTGTCTCAGGTGGGAGCACCGGAGGAGAAACACTAATGAGGAACACTTGGACAAACTGAGGCAGTGATGCATGAAGCAAACGGAGGGGAGAGCTGGCTAAGAGTGGAATACGTACAAAAGGAAGAAAGGAAGACAGTGCATTTTAATAAGCAAGCATTTGTAAGCATGTGTAGAGGAAGTGGGACAGCGGTCGCGAGGGGCTGGCGCTGGGCGTGGACAGCTGGCCCGCTCAGGAGGTGGCAGGCAGACTCCGAGTGGACGCCTTCTGCCACTCCCATTTGGCGTCTGCCTTGCCGCACTAAGGCACACGTGCCGATGCTCCCAGAGCAACGCGGCTGCTGCAATTCAATGTTTCACACTAGGCCACTGGAATGACAATACTTAAGCTAAAAGTCACGCAAAT
Source organism: Acanthurus tractus (assembly GCA_029783725.1). Lineage (NCBI taxonomy): Eukaryota > Metazoa > Chordata > Actinopteri > Acanthuriformes > Acanthuridae > Acanthurus > Acanthurus tractus. The sequence goes on from JAQNCA010000014.1 coordinate 17,492,247, forward strand.
AGGGTACCATCCCACAGTTTATGTATAATTCTAATGATTAATCAATGAGTTAATCAACTGAAAATAATTGCAGACTGCTTTGATTAACTATCTGTCAGTCAAACACTCACTTGTTCCAGCTGTGACTTAAGAGAATGGATATGACTGAAAATGTATATTTTAAGCTAAGAATTTTACAACCATTTAGGAGTTGTTCTGGAGTGTCCGGTCATGTGTTTGTCCAGTTGTTATTAAATTGTGGACGTTAAAATTTCCATTTCCGGAACAAGGACTTGATCATGGGAATTGGATGATCTTCGCATGGATAATTTTCTATTTTCTAACATACTGTGCGGCTGATGGCAAACATTTGCCAGTTCCATGTCATCAAACATGAGGATCTGTCATCATTATGAGGACTTTGTGCTCTAAGAAACGGTGCATACTTTCACTACAATTCAGCACTCAAAGCAGATGTGAGTGGCAGGTAATGTTTTAAATATAAAAGCACTGACATGAACTCTAACAACCTGTGTTCCGTTCAACATGCAAACACTGAAACAATGAAAAGTCTGTCTATTGTAGCAGCATGGAAAATAATAACTGAAAACATACACACACACACACACACACATGCAAACAAACACTCCATCAATAGAGGATATTCTCTGCTTCCTGGATTAGACTGAAAGACTTTTTTTACACACTCGTTGAATGCAGCACCAGTAGTCTATTCACCACTTCACTCAGACATACAATACATGCAAGCCACTGCTCGTAGGCTTTGCATTAACCTTATCTATTGAACCAACCTCACAGACTGGCGGCCCAGGGCCCAAGGCACTGCTGCCGATTGGCAACCCGTGATAAGGAAGAGCAGGGCTCACATATACTGTGCTCATTGGTTTGACTGGTTGTGTTAGCAAGCAGTGTCGCATGCTGGAGCACAAATGAGCGAACTGGTTCATCTACGTTAACATGAGCTTTTTCTTAACCGGGCCAGACTTCAAGGACAGTTGTCCTACATTGTCTGGAAAGGGCTAGGTCAACTGTGAGAGAGAGTTTAACGAACTGAGCTGTAAACTCTCATCATCTCCATCAGAACTTTATTCCAAAAAGACATACACTGTCACCGTCAGTTTAAGGTCTGTATCAATGCACAGCTGTGGCCCAGTTGCTTTTGTCTGTTGTCCTCGCAGTAGAAGAGATGAAAAGACATCTATGTCCCGTGACAACAGACCAGCACATCCAGCACACAGATAAAATGTGGCGTTAAGCCATGGCTTCAGATCAGGATCTGTGGGACGCTCCAGGAATCTCAAATATCCCATTTTTACGCTGATATTATCAGGTGAAGTGGGACAGGCTTGTAGAAAGTTGAAGGGGCTACACATGAAGCTGGAATACAACACAAAAGGGAGAATATCAGCAGCGAAAGACATCGACCTCTCTAATGTTTTTCACATAGACAAAACACTCTCAATGGGGCAACTGTGGCTCAGGAGGAAGTGCCAGTCACCCAATAATCAGAGGTTGGTAGTTTAATGCCCATCTTTCTTAGTCTGAATGTTGAAGTGTCCTGAGCTCAAAACTGCTCCCTCTTAAAGGTTTTTGATGTTAAAGTCTACAGCCGTAATTTACCTGAACATGTAAAACTCTAATTCTTACTGATAATCCTAACAACTGAGGGAGTATTGATCATCAAGGCGTAAACTGTGCCACTGTGAAAGAAACACACTTCTCATTACTGTCAAATACTAGTTACCATCACTCAATTTCAGATGAGCATCTCTCATTGTTACAAGGGCACATCAGTTCGCATCATCGAAGCTGATTCTGGGTCAATCCCCAACCCACTTCCTCACTCCCACCGCCTCATTTCCCTTCCCTCCCCCTTGTCTGCACTGCCTGCTGTTCCATGGGGGGAGGTGGAGACTCGAAAAGGAATCAAATTAGCTTCCTTTCCTTCATTTTCACGACAGACGGCCTTGTCAAGGTCAGCGAGGTGCCAGCCAGTGTCTGTTTGATGCCAAATAACTTCAACAAGCACCGGCCATTAAAAAACATGCGTTGTTTTTGATGGATGCTGGATGTTTTTTGTCAGAGTGCATCTTAGCAATATGACTGTGTTTCATTTTAGACCACCATTTGGATACCTAAATGTATAGACTTTTAGGTACATACTTGACTGACAATTTAGAATGCAAAACTAATCTGGTGTGACTCTAAGTTATGGCAGTAACACAGGGAGACCCGGCAAGAAGTTCATAAAAGCATCAAAGATTAAAAGGATAGTAGAAACAAAAAGCTGCCCTGGTAGTAAGCCTTTCTGCCAGTGAGCCACTATGCGGTCGTGCTCACAATTCATTTCTTCAAAATATGTAAAATAAATGCTACCATATGTAAAAAATTTATTTTTGTCTGCATCATGGAAAAACCATCAAAGGTCTGTAAACAGCATGTGCCTGTAATGAGTCTTTCCCTAGAAATACAGATTTATGGGGATTTATCACATGTAAAATGTTTTTTTTACACGTGATATCACATGTGAGATTCATGTTTTCATGTGAAACATCTGAAAGTGACGGGACTAACTCACATTTCTCTATTATCTTAACACATTCAGACAAAATACTAAACATCATATCATATTTGCAGTGCATGCTGTGGTTATGGTGTATTTAAAACAAACATGTAGCTGTGTTCACCTTCTACTGTCACACACAGTGTACAACGGAGGCGTCTGAGCTGCAGCCTGCTGCCATGACTCTGCGTGTCTGTCTGCTTCCCTGGAGGGCTGGTTAGCAATACCACCAGCCCAGCCTCCTACTCTGTCAGACAGCATTTAGCATGAGCGCTAATGTAGCCAGCCACCAAGTCTGTCTGTCTGTCTGTCTGTCTGTCTGTCTGTCTGTCTGTCTGTCTGTCTGTAGGAATGTGAACCGCGCCAGGAGCTGAGGCCCGAGTTTTTCTGTCTGACACATGTACACAAGTGTTTTACTCCTAAAATGTCTTTGAAAAGGTGTATGAGATTAGTGGATATATCAAACAGGGGCTTTTATCTTGGAATTGTGATTATTAGTCTGATAAATGGTGAAGCAGACAAGTTAATGAGGTCCAGCTAAATTTGGCTGATGCTAATTTTCTACCAGAAAGGGTGAGGTTTTAGGCTGACTTACGCTGCTAGCTTAGCTAGGTAGATTTACAGAAAACACTGAGATTCTTTTAAGCTGCCTCAGATGTAAGTGTTAAGTGTCAGAGGAAATGTCTTCTGTGCCATTTTCTAATGACAAAAATAAGGGATAACAACTAGCTTGTTAGCACTTTGGCATGCCAACATTTTTTTTTCATTAGTGCTTGCAAATTTAACCCTAAACACAAGAGTTAGACAAAATAATTGTATTGGACACATTAGTTAATTATAAAGTTGCTTAGCATCAGTTCAGCAGTAAGATATTTCATGCTGAATTCAGCAGTTTTAAAGCTTGCTGTCAACTCTTTTCATTCACACACCACAATACAAAACAAAGTCAGAGACACAAACTCCAGCAGTGATTAAGCTACTTAGCACTGAAGGTGATTATGGGCCAGCTGGTCAAACACATACAGACACATACACACACACTTGCACACCCACCATCCCTTCATACACTCTGAGAGCAGCTCTACTGAAGCATGCACACAAACACACAGGAAACAGTCTGGCCCAAATTCAGAGGTCTTCCCATCTTTTGTCTTGTCCATCATGTTTACACTTCTTCACTAAGCTTCATCCAAGTCCACTGTCCTTGAATGGTACATGAGGCTAAAAATATTCACTAAGATGAATTCGGGAGGAAAAACATTGTGAATATGAATAATTCCATTTCAAATGGACACAGTAAAGAGAGACCGAAAAAAGCACAGTGAAGTTCTCCCACGGAAATGCAGACCTGCAGTGTGCAATGCTGCAAAATGAGGCACGAAAGCGATAAAGTGATTGTTTACTGATAAATCATGTTATATCATTTAGCCCACATATTAAAAAAAGCTAAAGGAAATAGAATTTAAGACTGTTTAGAGAGGACATTAACGATATAAACAGAGAACTGAATTAACTCTACACGGTCTAGACACAACACCTGAGGGCCTCCATCTCTCGGTCTCTTCCTCCCTTCGCGGGAATATGGCAAACACGTGCAGCTGTGCCCAAATTATTCATAAACGCTATGCTGAGACATACACACACACACATGCACACACATGGACACACCCCATGCAGACCCACTCTGATTGCATGTTTGCCCAAAAGCTCATATTTGCACGCTACAGTAGTCCTTTTGACAACAGAAGACCCCCACCCCTCTCATCCACCACCCTCCTCCGCCTCTTTTCTTCTTTGATTTTTTTTTTTTTTTTGTATTTGTTGTGTTGAATTGCAGGAAGCATTGCTCTTTTCAGAGCAGGGAGAGCAGTTTGTAAAACAAAGACGACATCAAAAAAATTGACTCTCCGGACCTCTTTCTTTTCGTCCCTTCCTGTCTGAATACGGCCCGCTCTTCATTCCCATTTACCCTCCAATTCTCTGCCCTTGCTCAGTGCGTCTTTATCTGTGTGTGTGCAAACTCAGCACAGAGCACAAAGACCTGCAGTGACATCAGACTCATTCACACTGTGTCCTCTGTTCATGCTCACCCCAGAAGTGCTCTGTTTAAAGGGCCTCTGCTACGCCTCGCCCCCCCTCCCACTCCCACACACACACACACACACACACACACAAACACACAGATCCCCTGTGATTTTCTAAGTGACCACATAATGTCAACACACACAGGCTAGTTACAAGGTTTATTAAAAATATGCAGACCGCAGAAATGTATTGAACTGAGGAAATTAATTTTTTTCTGTGATGGCCACACAGACCCCCCCCCCAAAAAAAATGTTTTCTTGTTTCCAAGCTGAATAAATGATCATAGAAGGCCGGCTCCAGCTGACATATGATGGGATCCTGACAACAGAAAAATGCAAATGTTCAAACTGAAGAGCCTTTCATTCCTTACTGAATTCAAATGGATGAATTCAAATAAATACAAATCTGTGTGTGTGTGTGTGTGTGTGTGTGTGTGTGTGTGTGTTTGCACGTGCAAGAGTGGGCGAACAGGAGGTGGAAGGAGCTGGGGGAGAGAAAGCTGGTAACATTCCAGCATTTTGGTCACAGCTTCACGCTTTTTTTGCTCACAGTGAAGCAAGAGAAAACAAAAGGATGAGGCAAACATTTACAGGGAAGTTTGATATGATGTGTCCGGAGCCGAGAACACAGTACACCCGGGATCAATTCCACTTTCAGTTTTTCAGAAACAGTGGGCCTTTTTGTCACAGTAAAGAAGAAAAATGTGTTTTTATAAAAGTAAGACCTCAATGGATTCTCTCACTCAGGCTTTACGGCAGTGGACCGATTACAGGGGAGGGGGGGGGTTTATGAAAAATGGCCCGGGGCTTAACTTCAAGTCCATTTTCCTTTGGTCTCTCACTCACTCTGAGGATTCAGTCTCAACTGAATCGTGTCAACTCGCTCATCAGCAGCTTAGAAAGCAGGAAGTGAACAGGAAAGTGTGGATAGTCCAGCAGCAGCCTTACAGGAAGTCATTCTGCAACAGCAGCACACCATTCGGGAGAGCTGATGCACTGAACAAGGAGAAGTACATCAACAGACGAGTTGCACAACTTATTGTAGTGTCCATGCCACGATCTTTATGCTCATCTCAGAAACACAATCAAACAGCTCTATTATACACCTGTCATCAGACTTGGCATTAAATGCAGCTCTGTTGTTGTTTGAAAAAGCTGGATTAAAAGATGGAGCTTGGCAACCTCACCAACTTCTTTATCCTGCAGACCTATTTCACATCTCACCACCTGACCTTTGTCCATGATGTTCCTATCAACCGTCAGCTCTCCTGTCAGACGTCTCTTTCATTTGAACTGCAGTGACACATGCATACACAGTACAAAAGCAATTCTAGACAGATGGCCTCTTTAGCACTCTCGCAACAAAAGACATTTGCACAGAACTGTGAGGTCTAACGGGTTTGAAAGGCAACAACGATTAAAAAAAAAACAAAAAAAAAAAACATGTGACCCAGTGGGCCAGTGTGAGGAGGAAGTGATGCTGAGCTGTGGACGTACGGCCTGGGTGTGTGCCCTGTCATGTTTCCTGCTCCTCTTTTTCTCTGCTCAGGCCAAATCACTGATTGAAAACAACTTCAGCAGCGACTCCCGACAACAAAGCAAAACTGCTTTCACTTTTCCTGACTGGTGAATCCCCGGCAAGCTGGTCAGTGTGTGTGTGTGTGTGTGTGTGTGTGTGTATGCAGGGGGTGAGTATCAAGACCAAGTGCAAGAATGCACTCATGAGGAGATTATATTGCAGCACCACCCTGTGATCAGTGTGTACTGTAGGCTGCTGACTCGCACACAAAAACACAAAAACACATGCACAGTTTCCCACCAGAGTCCAGCCATTTTAAAGGCTACCCCCCCAGGGAGGTGTGTAACCCAGACAGAGCCTGTGTGGCAAACGATTAATACACACACACACACACACACACACACACACACACACAAACACACAAACACACACACAGGAAACAGGCGAGACTGGTAGCCTACACAGGACATACATCTGACAACAAAACACCACCTTTCTTTTTAAAACTCCCATTTACAGCCTTTGTGTATCAGCTGTGAGGGGCCTCTTCCGCACTTGTATTCCTCTACTCCTGTTTTGTTTTTGAGGTCAGTGTTTTGGTCATGCGGTGGCAAACGTCTGCAGAACGGTCTCTGACTTAGGATAAACTTTTGTGCCTCTGCGATAAACAGAGAGAGAAAAGATCAATCCTTTTTCTCAGCTGAGCTCCCATCGCCTCAGAGCCCAAATGCTCTGCGTCATAACTGTCCAAAATACCCCAGTCATCCACATGTGGGGTCTGAGAGAACACTGAATATTTTGTTGTATTTTTTTCCATTTCTGTCAGCACCTTGAATCACAAATGCACAGAGCACACGGGGCTGATTAAGTCTGTCTTAGTGGTTCCTTGAGTGGTTTTCTTGCAACGCAGTTCCAATCAGACACACTTTGAAGTAAAGTCTCTTAAGGTGAGAACATAAGCCACAGTCACAAGGTCAAAGACCACAAAAGCACTAAACAGATTTGTCTTTGTGTCTATTTATACACATATATGGAGGCTGACTTAGCACTTTGCTGGAAGACATTAGTGGCTCCCCAATCTGAGATGAGTAAGTGGCAGAGCCGCAGAGAAACGGCAGAGAAACGGCAGGAAAGAGAGAGAGAGAGCGATATGCAAATGGAAAGTTACACACTGCTCATAACTCTCATGTCATGTCACACCCAACGCACATGCATACACACACACAAAAGCTGACTTCTTGACATTTATAGCAGCTAATGCACGCTCAGAGACAGCCCCAATATAAAGCTTTCAATCTGGGGCAAATGCAGCACTCAACATAAGATCAACGGGAGGAGAGGAGGAGGGGGCACCCTCGAGGTGTAGTGAAACTGCACGTATGTCTGAGTGTAAGTGGGGGTTCAAATGACTAAGAAAGAGTAGGAGTCTTCTCAATCGTATAGGCTGTTTGCATCAGACTAATCTCAGCCTGTAAGTGAGTGCAGCTGCATGGAGACAAAACAAAGGCCACTAGTAGAGAGTTATATTACATGCATGTTGTTGTGTGTGACTTTACTGCAATGCAGAGCCATTGACTTAAGTGTGTCTGGGTGTGTGTGTGTGT
>JAQNCA010000014.1:17537525-17560623 GCA_029783725.1 Acanthurus tractus
CCTTCATGGGTCATGAACCTGATGGCTATGAAAGAATAATTTTTATTTTATTTTCATACCAGCTTAAGTACTAGTTTTTCAGAAAAGAGCAATGGGCAGGATTGCTAAATGCTGCTGTGCGTTAGCTATCAAGGACCCCAATTTAATTAAATTATTATTAGCAGTATTTCACGTAAAAAGTAAATGTTATTTCCTCTTTCAATTGTCCAATAGTCTTGATTTTAGTCATACATTCAACAAAAAAGTTTTACTTACATTTTGAGTAGTCAGGGACCATATTTTTTTTATTAAGTATCTTATAAATACTTGTTTTTTCATTCTTAGCAGAAAGCCTGGAAATGTGTTCTTATGGAAAAGATTCAGATCATTTCACATACAGCTGGTAAAACATTTTAAGGATACAAACTGACTCCTAATCAATGTTCTAATTGATTTTCTCATTTTCCTTGTTTACCCTATTTACTGACTGTAAAACTTTCAACTGACATTTGACATTTAAAGACCATAAATGTTTTTTTATGCATTATTAGACTGTTAACATTAGATACTATGATAATGCCAATATGAGTACACACGCAAATGCCAGTGCTAAGTCTAGTGTTTTCATTCAATCGGTAAAGTGGGCAGAGACTAATTGGGGGGAATTATGCACAGTAAATTGAAGTTTAAGTTATATTTAGACTGATGAGCTCTTTATTTTCTGTTTTGCTTCACCTTCTTCCTGTAGAGGCTTGGTCATCCACTCATCCCTAATTGTCAGAGGTTTCGCTCTACTTAGGCTGTGCTGCCACCCAGTGGTGGCAAAGTTACAGCTAAAACTCACTAGAACAAAACATTCACCATTACAGGTTTGAAAAATAGTAGCCTTTATTTTCTAATGTTGGTATTTACAGGTGGTGTGGCGTGCTGTTTTGGTACTCGTGGTAAAGAACATAGTAATAAAATATGAACATGTCTCAGTCAAAGAAAGCAGAATGATAACCAAATTGACTACTAACATTGGGATATGGACAAGATAAATAATCTAATTTATGCAGTTGTATAAAACTACAAAGACCAAGGCTGCAGCGTTGCCCTTCAGCATCCAGTGAGTAAACGTACACTCTGTCCCACAAACATGTGCCCTGCTAAATTATTCAAATGAATGAGAAATATAGTTCTAGCATTACTCAATAAAACAATCAATATTACAGAATCACAGAATAACGTCATATCTTGATTTAACACACAGAGAATAAAATAACACATCAGAAAAAGCACTACATAAAAACAGGCAGTTGCAAATGAAAGTGAGAAGACACCAATGTTGTCTGGTTGACATTCACCAGAGCAACTGCGGCTATAGCTTGCATGTCATGTAGATGTAATCTGAGACCTAAAATGGGTCACAGAGGAAAGAAAATCATTTTGTTTGTATCTGTAGAGCACCTCAGGACAAAAAGTCTACTGTTCAGTGGTTTGTAAGTCAATACAAATTGTTGATGTAACTGCAATACATGTTTTACTTTGATTCCCATGTGTCTTTAAAATTCTTTCAAAACGGGACACTTCTAGGGGGGAAGATAAGTCAAGAAACACAATAAGATAAATAAAAAGATCAAGAGCTTTGGCTCTTTGGGCTCAAAACTAAGAAATCCCAGAAAAAGGAACTGAACAAACTGTAAAATAACAAAGTTAATCAAACTGATTTAAAATGATATTGTTTACACTGCTGGCTCTGATACACAAGCTGTAACTGCAGTCACCATGGCTTAACTGACGGAGGAGAGTTATTGATGATCCGTTTGGTTTTTGATACAGTGAGCGCTCCATAAATAATAAAAAAAAACTTAAATTCTGACAAATAATATTCTCTTTTACATCGATATACAAACAACATAACAAAAGATCATAAATAAGGGGGCAGACTGGCACCCCCAACATTCAATAAACATTAATAGCACTGCATTTTATAAATGTAATATGATTAAAGTACATCGTCAGTTGGTGTTGCAGTGGAAAACATCACATTTCAATAAACTAACATGCCAAATCTGGCTTATACATGTGCGTGTGGTACTGTAGGTGATGATACTGGTGATTGAAACATTCGTTTAAAACATCAGATTTGAAGTGCCTCAAAGACAAATTGATGTGGAGGAAAAGAGAGGAAACTAAACAAATGTTGAGTAGGCAAAATGGATGCGGAAGCCAAGTCTCCATATGGTTCAAACTCACTGTGGTTAAAAAATAGGGGGGGGGAGTGGATACTGTAAACCTTTAAACCCAACAATAAGAAATATGAAGCCTTGAATTAGCCATGCAGAGCTAAGTATGTTACATATTTGTAGCCTTTCCTATGCATTGTGTTGAATTACATACTATATCTTTTCATATGCAATTTCAGGCTAAACTCTAGTAATAAAATTCATACTTCAAAGTGGTCAGCTGAGTTGTGACTCAGCAATGATGACTATTACACAAACACAGCAACTGGTTTGACTGAAGTACTTATGTACAAATACTGTTTGTCATATTTACACAGTTCTATGCATTGACAGAGACAACATCTAATGTGAGGAGGAGAGATAAACTTTAGAAACACTGCAGATTGTAACTTTTCAACTTCTTTCCTACAATATAAATCACTGCTAAGAGGTAAAATTTTTTATAAATACTCCTTAGTTTGATTTCTCCAATTTCATCTAAAAGATACTGACATGCAGTTCCTGTTTTTCTGAATCAAAGCGGGGATTAACATAACTAACAAATGTCTGAGGTAAAAACTCACTAAAAATATAAGAAGAAATAAGGTCTGCCTCAGTGCATTGCAATGCAGAGTAACAAAAACAGCAAAGTGGGGGACGGAAGGAACAGGATGTCAAGTTTAATCCCTGATATCGCGACGTCCTCCGGAGATGAATGAAGGCAGGCACTTGAATGTCATGGTTGTGCAGGTGTGTGAGGAAACTGGTGGATAGTCGCATGAGATTGATAGTCCTTAAAAGAGTGTTTCTTGGAAAACAAAAGATGAGACAAAAGGTGTCCCCTCGTCCTCGTCCTCACGATTCCATCTGGTCACCATCGAATGATGGCGGTACAAAGCTGAGAACCTCTTCATAGGTTAACTCTGAAAGACAACAAACGGCATGAGAGGTTCTTACTTTTTTTTTTGGTATCACCCACCTTACATTCCCAGCAGCTCACATTATTGCCAAGACATCCACTGTGTGCCGACTTACTTTTCCACTCCTCAATTTCCAGTTCACGGCTCTCAAAGCTCTGGTCGTAAGGCTCCGCTTCGGGCTCGTCGTCCGGGTCGTGGTACTGAGCAAAGTATGGGTGGGCCAGAGCCTCAGATGCTGTGATTCGCTTGTCTGTGTCCAGCACTAGCATTTTCTCCAGCAAGTCCACCGCTTAAACAGAGTGTGAGAGGACAATAAGGATGCAAAAAACAAACAGAGCAACACAAAACAAACAAAAACAAACAAACAAACCAAAACCCCTATCCATCCAAACCTTTGTGTTTTATCTCGCAGTAATGTTAGCTGATAAAAAAATAAAACTATTATGACAAAGCTGAGGCCAGTATTTTTCATAGTAGGAAGGTTTAACTTTGATAATGACAAAAAAAATAATTTGGGATAAACCTCACTGTGATTTTATGATACCACTAGAGGGGCTCAGTGAGCCAGAGGTAGCATCAGCCATGGTGTGAAGCTAAAACGGGAACCTACCAAGAGGGTTGGCACCGACGAACACATCAGCAAAGTTCCTCTTTGGCATGTGGGAAAGTGAGTTTATATAGTTCCTTGCCTGTGAGAAAACATAAACAAAACAGCAAAACTGTTGAGCACTTCAAAGATTTCAGCAGTATACAGTGGTACCTTTTCACACTACAGCCTGAAATACAAAATATTTAAATATGCCATTGATTTACTACTTTTACCTGGTAAAAATGTTACTATGCCTGCACATCTTCCAAATAAGACCTTTTCCAAACACTTGAATTATGACCCAAATCACATGCATTACATAAATGCTGTGCACTCTTGTTGAAAACCAATGTGTTACCACAGATAAGCTCATCAGAATACACCGGCAAAGCGCTGTGGAAAGCCTTGCTGAGAAAATATAGTGAGTCAGAGAAAGGAAAAAAAAGGAGGGAGTGGAGTGAGAGCAGGAGCTGATAACACGGTAGAAATTCCACAGCAGGTCCAACAGAATGGGACTGTTGTGGGTATCAGCCCTGGGTGCCCTGAGTTCAGGAGGTGGGTGAGAGTGAGCGCAGGGGCACATGTCTCACCTCATGGCTGGGCATCCTGCTTATGAGGGAAGCTGGGGGCGTCCCTGTCAGGCGCATTATCTGCTGCAGCTGGTTTATGTCTACAGCCTCCGAGTCAAGGGGCATCATAACATATGGAGGTGGGCATGTCAAAGACCTTGGGGTGGTTAGGGTACTTTGTGTACGGAAGGTTGGAAGGGGGAGGGAACAAACACAGGGAGGGGATGAAGATGATGTAAGACAGTTTCTGAGCAAAGACACATGGCAACCCTCACCCAACCAAAACCTATACAGAAGTGTCCAGGTATTTACGGACCGTTTTGGACGCTGGAACCTGTTGCTGCACTGGAGGTCTCTAACTCAGTCATTTGAAAGTATAAAAGTGCTTTTGCAGTCATAGCACAAGCTGGAAAAAAGTGTGAATCATGGCCAAGTGCAAATACAGCCATTAAGAAAACACAGGTGCAATTACAAGTAGTGGCAGCAAACCAAGAGCAGTAAAGTAGACTGTAACTCTTGTCAGGGCAACACAGAGGAAACGCAAACAAGAGCAGTGCGAAAAAAAATCAGGGCAAGACTCTCACAGACTCTGAAGAGATTTTCATCACGAGTTCAGGTGCTGGGGTTCCGACGAGCGTCATTATAAGGTTCAACTGATCAATGTCTAACACACTCACATGAAGGAAAACAGGAGGGATGGAGGGTGATGGAAAAGGAGAGAGGTTGAGGTCAAAGGTGTCATCTGAAAATGTGTGTCTAAATATTCATTCATTCATTCATTCAAAAGTTGAAAAAAAACAGGAAAAAAAAGAGTCAGCCCGGATGTAAACACCTTAAATGTTTGAATTGTGTCACACAAAATGAACCATGATTGATAGCTATTGATTACAGCATTGGATATTAAATAAAGATCCACGGAACCCAAAGGTTGCAAATATGAAAACCACCAAATCATTGTTTGCTAAGGGTTAGATTGTGCTCTTTAATTTGACAAAATTTAGCAAAGGCATCAATTTTGTAGAATGTCATGCAATATTAGGTTGTTTAGCAAGAGTTTCAGTAGTTTAATGCAAGATACTAATAATAATGATTATAAGTCTGCAAAATATTACTTTGCATTTGGACTATGTAATGTCAATAAATAGCCGACCCCTAAAACCATTACTAAATTCAAACATATTTAATCTACAAACAATATTTAACAGTGAAATGCAGCAAGTTGTTAAGTCAAAGAGGCTGGACACAAAGAATGTTTACATGTTTATGGGCAAGTAAGTACAAAAAATGTTTTAAGATAAAATGTTAACATGGCTGTATATTGAATTAAATAATCATTGCAGCTTACACAAGCAACAATGGTAAGCAGACAGCATAGTGAGGAGCAAGTCTGAAGTCTGCCGACTGACAGTTTAGTACTAATAGTGACATTCAGTATAAAACCATATTTAGACATTCAGCTAATCAATTATTAAAATCTGGAAGTGTCTGCAATTATTAGTGAAAGATTACAGGGGTTTTACCCTTGATCATTTTGTAGGTCAATGTTCAAAGTCACCAAGACCTTGCACAGTTTCTTTGTACAGTGCCTTTGGTTTAAGTACGCAAGAAGCGATATGGTGCAAGATCTCATTCTGGATCTCTTGCTGTGTTTGACAGAGTTCCTCTCACCTGTCGCATCTATATAGGTTTGCAAAGATAATATCTAATTGAGACAAGCTGAAAAAAGTGCTTCTACTCTGTACATTTAACCAAGGCACTGTGTAATTGGGTAGCCCCAACACCTCTCTGAGCTATTTAGTCTGGTAAGGGGGCACATGCTCAAGCACACACACACACACACACAAACACACACAACCACACAGTACGCAATAAAAGGAGTGAAGGGATTGTATGATCATTTAGAGGGGGAATCACAGTATTGTATAACATCAAACCTGTGCTTTGACCTTTAACATGGCCAGTGCATGCCAATGGCAACATCTGCATTTCAAGGTGTGTGTATTTTTGTATGGGAGCATTGTTATGTTCTGCTGCTGTGCATGGGAAGCTTTGTGTGAGGGAAACAGGAAGGTGCACTGTAACTTGGAAAAGCAGTGGTGATAACAGTGGGTAGCACTGAGTCATAGACCACTGGGGACTCTAACTTCTATCACATGCACATGCACATACACATGCAGGCATGCACGCACACACACAGATACAAACATGCACGCACTAACACATACATCTCCTTGACTGTTCTGGCATGCAGCTCACATAAGTCAATACACAGCAATGCTTTCGCGTTAGCCTCAAGTGCATAAAAGAGTGTGTGTGTTTGTGTGTGTGTGCGTGCATGTGTAATGTTGTTTCCAGCAACAAAGGAACAGCTTGTGTGAGAGCCTTGACTGCAGGGATCCACAGATCTGTGACTCTAACCACACATATACATACAAAGAGTACAGTATCCATCCAGTACCACCTCCAGATCTACCAAAGACCTACAGCCCAGGTTAGTCTAAAGATTTTTATCTTTGCATTGCCATGACAGTGGTGGAAGGATACGGTCTGAGCCAGGGAAGAGCGTCTGTCCAGTAAGTAATTCGGCCATGATGCAGCCCACCGACCAGATATCCACTGTTACATGTAATGAAGAAAGACAGGCAGTGAGTTAATACTTTAGAATATAATGGTGCCTGTTTTATGCAGGCTATCTGTTACGTGACATTCAAAGTTACTTTAACTCAAGTTTATCAAAAGTATAATGGAACAATGAGGGGCTGCCACTGGGACATATAAAGGGATTTCACACAAACAATTGTATATTTGCATTATAAAGCCCTTTTATATTGTACTTAAATTCAACAACACAGCCTGGAATTTATTATTTATTCTCTTAAACATCATGTCATTGTTATGCTGTCACTTGTGTTTTTGCCTTTATATCCTTTTAACTTTGAGAGTTTTTTTCTTTGCTTTTTCGCTTTACATTCGGTGGGAAAGCACTCTTATTTTTCTAACCTTTGCATCTACATTTTGTGAAAAAGTAAATGAGATTTCTGATGAAAAATTGTAATTTGGAAATAATTCTCTAAAGTTATAAAGCTGAGCAACAACAGGCACTTGATCAGCTGAGGTTTATAACTGTTTGCACAGCAAAAGGAAACACAGCGAATGTATTTGAACATTTATATCAAACCACCAAGCCTTATAAGATAAGATCTTGGTTTGCTTTGACTTCTGTTGCACACTGACGCCATGTTGAGTCCACAAGAAAATTGAAAAGTTGACCTACTTTTTCTGTAATTGCCCTCATCATTTCTTATGTGACAAACTAAACACATGGATAACAGCAAGTTATTTCAGGCCAATTTAACTGTGTAAAAGTGCACATAAATGTAATGTTACATTCCAGTTCAGCCAAAAAAAGCCTCTTTACATTTGTGTGTGTACCTGTCATGTTGTAATGCATCCAGTTGAGCATGATCTCTGGGGCTCTGTACCACCGGGTGGCTACGTAGCCTGTCATCTCATCATCTGTGTGCCGCGCCAAGCCGAAGTCCAGAATCTAGGGTACAGAGAGATTTTTATTTTAGTAGGAAAAGTAGAGAGAGTGAGATGATGATTATCTACAACAAACAAGATAATCTTCCTTTAAGTCAGCTATTTCTCACCTTGAGCTCACAGTCTTCATTCACAGCCAGATTACTGGGCTTTAAGTCCTGTTGAGGAAAGAGGAAAGTCAGTTCAGGATGGAGAGGCAACAGAGGGGCATCCTGCTAACTGTTTTTTTCCTTGTTTATTAAACCAAAAATCACATAGGATAGCTGGTGTGGTATTTACTATTATGAACAGATCATAAGGACATGAAACAGAGGCATAACTTACTCTGTGGATGATGCCTGCAGAATGGATGTACTGCGGAAGAAAAGAATGAGAGCAGCAGAACAGAAAGTGTATTAAATTAGTTATTGTACTCATACCACTGTGTCTGTGTGTGCAGTCGTGTGTCACCAGGCATGTTCCTGTCACACTTCTGTGCTAAATTTGAACTAGTGCACATGCTGCGGAATTCATCAAGATAAAAGACATTGTACATAATAAAGGCAAAATACATTAATACATAAAAAAGATTAATGCCAGAGACAGAACTTGAGTTAAGTCTTTACATAGAGGATTCAGCAAAAGAATTCAGGATGGAGCAACACTGGGAATCTCTGATACCTTGACCTAGATTATTTGTGTGGAGTTTAGCCGTTAAAATAGAGCTTATTGCAATGTACCAATACCGTCAAAAGGGTTACAGAAAAGTTTTTAGAAGACCATTTCTCAATCAATGGGCCAAAAGAAGAACGGGGTAAGAAGAATATGGAGTAATAATAATATTCAAAAAAGAATAAGTTAATACACTAAGGCAGTTAGACCTGATCTGTCTAGTAAAACAGCCAACTGATCAACAGGTGGTAAGGCACCTCTTTTACACTGGGAGTTTTACTGACCTTTAACCCTCTGAGGATCTGGTAGATGAGGAACTGGACATGGTCATCAGTCAGCTTCTGACATTTGATGATGTTGTTGAGGTCCGCACCCATTAGGTGGGTCACCAGGTATCTGCAATCATACAGTACAGTCAGTCTTTACATGTCTGCATGCCCATGTCTCCTGCAGCTTCCTTCAATTAATTTGCATTGGTTTTAGCTGGATTTTGTACTGTAACTGATGGTGTTCATAAGCGCTTTGCTGTGAAAGTAAAATTTAAATAATTGTAGAATTGAATTGCAGAATAGAAGACTCCGTTTATTTACGTTGTGTTATCTTACATTAATAGTCTGTGTAATTTTGTACTAAAAAATAATTCATATACTTCAAGAAAATAGGAAAGACACTAAAATGAAGAGTGGGAAAGGAAAATGGCAGGATGGTTTCACTTTTCTTGTAATGACTGTAAATGTTAATACAGCCAACAGATCAGCTGAAGAAGGCCAATTTTAGCTCAAGTGTGTCTATCAAGTCTGTGAATAATGTATCTGCTCATTCTGACACTAATTGGTAGATCTGGGGTCACGTGCATGCATTAACTTATATTGCAGTGTGACAGAATGATTGGTTTGTCAACGATTCTGTCTGAATTACTGATCCCTTAAAAAGAGATTTGTCACAGTTTTATTGTGCAACTTCACTCTTGGGTGTCTGGGTGTTTATGTGTGAGCAGCTTCATCTCACATTTCCACAAATGTGCAACATGCCGATGACGCCACACCGTAAGGCGAATTCAAGGACACTGATTGAGTATTCTCACACACACACACACACACACACACACACACACACACACACACAGTACTCCAGAGACTGTCAGATAGCTGTTACCATGGAGACAAGCTGTGATGTGTATGGCGCACATGTCCACCCTGCATTCACCTTGGTAGAACCCGCCATATGCTGGACAAGCATGAAGTTATGAGAGGCAAAGATTATAATGGGCTCTAACTCTAGCTCCCCCTGTGTTTATTTCACAATGATCTCAGGATAAGAAAGATTTCATTGAGTGAGAACGAGGGAATGTAGGGGAGCTTAAGACAGAAGGGAGGCAGAGAAAGAGATGTTTTAACACCTTGAAGTCAGAGACAGAGGGAAATTGGAAAGACAGGAGTGGAAAGTTGAGAAGAATGTGACTTACACATCGTTGAACTCCTCTAAGCTCATCCCTGGTGTGAAAACATCTAAAAGACCAATCACCTAAGAGAAAAAAAAGGGCATCAAAGGTCTGAATACATAAGAAAAAAATGTGAGACAGACCCTACAAATGATCAAAAAGACAGTTTTCATCAAGGGCTTCAGAAAAACCTTTGATTTAGCACACAATCATTTAACTCAGGGACCATATTTGTTCTTTGGTGCCAGTCACCATATGAGTTGTTGGTTGTCAGTAATGACAAACTGATAACAAAGAACTGTTTGATATATCTACCATTCCTTTACAATTTGAATTCTTGGCCTTAATACTATCTCTTTCTGCAATATCTAAATCTTAATTTTTATTCAGTCAAAGAGGAAGAAAATCTTGTTCCACCATTTCAAAGTCAAGGATAACAGCTGTGACAGTGACGTGTACTACATTATCCTTGCTCTCAGTCCAATCACAATCATGGGGCTGATAGCATCTCTATATGATTTCAGAGGGAACAGTTATCAGTTTAAATTGTGCATCATGCTGACAGGACAGGCACCAGTAAAGTGTTCGTGTTGTGTCTGACTAAATGTAAGTATGCACGCGAAAGCAACGTGCAATACATGAAAGCATTAAACAATGTGTCATATTTGATTTAGTTACAGGTAATCTGCGTCAAATGCTTTATCTGACCTAATCCTGTAGTTTCTAACTTTGTTTTTGTTTTGTTTTTTTGCATATTTCTCATCTCTACTGACATAATGCTCAGACTGTATTTGTGCATCATTTTAACAGATACAGCGATTCCAATCTAAGTCACAGTTTTAGAGGGAATGGTAATTTTTGCATTTCATTATCACTGAAAAATACATTCAAATGAAGATGATGTGACTGGTCTGTAACTAGCAAGAGTGCTCCCTTAAATCTGATTTGTGGGCTGAGGCATCTGTAAAGCACCACAATGCTTCATTATAAAAGTGTGTTGCAAAGCATAATAACTGTAGCTCCTCTGATTTTGATACTGCACTCAACTACATTGGGATTTTGATAATATTGTAATTTTCAGTTTTTATCCATCAATTACACCAGCTTTTGAGATTAAATATATGATAAGGCCTTTTAACTGTTAAACCTGCCATTTACAAAAATTTTAATAGAGTGAGTTTGTAGCTATGTGACAAGAAAAAATATAATGTTTGAAAGTGACAAAGTATGACAGGCTGCACATGCAGAAATTCTTATGATTGTGTGCACATAAGAGACTTCTTGTTTTCAGGTTTAACCAGAGAAAAGTGAGAAAGGGAACAAAATCACTGTGCGTTTCTGTGTTTCTAAAGTACATGAACTGAATATTTGCACATATTCATGCATGCTGGCAGAGAGCAGCCTTCAGTGCCAACACTGCCTCCGCCCCCTGGAGAGAGACACTGAGGTGGGTAGGTATTGTAATAAAGCGGGAGCAGCCCGCCCACACGGGGCACAAACCCATGGTTGATTGGTACACTAGAGCCACAACAAACAGCTGATTGGTCCGCTCATGCTTTCCAAAATCAAAACCCTGGAAGTCTCCTGGCAACAGTGTGAGCAAAACACAGAATCGCTCTCTGTGTAAAGCATAGGTAGGTTTTAAAACACTTTGATGATTTAAGAGCAGAAAGCATAGCTTTATGCAATACTCCTTGTTATGATGAAACTATAAGTGGCTACAGGCTCATTAATGATCAAAAACTGTCAGCAACACAGGCTTTGAAATAAGCTGTCTGAAGGTCCACACAGATAAAAATGAATTGTTTATTAATGTTATTATGCAGGTCAGTATTTTTATTTGAATGCATTCAGCACAGAGACATAGGCACTAATTCTGTCTAGACCTGAATTATCCTGCTCCCATAAAGAGCCTGTTTTTCAAATTAATGGTGATATTTCTATTAGTCACACAACAGAACAGCAGCATGTAATGCAAATTCCCAAACTGCTTTAAGCTGTTCTAATAGTGAAATAATGGCACATATTAGAGCTGCAGTGATTATTAATTTCATCAATTAGTTGATTATAAGAAAAATTACTTATTTAGATGATCGATTAATCGATTCTTTGACCTTAATGAGAGCAAACACTGAGGTTTTTTTGGTTTTAGACTGTTTGTTCAGCAAAAAGAAATTATGATGAGCTTTTTTATTTATAATTTTTGACATAAAATGCTTAACAAATTTATTAGACCACCACCCAAAGTAAGGTTTATGCCACAGCTGCGCTAAATAAACAGCATTGCTAATTACCAAAATCATTTTTTATGTTTCTGTAATGGTTTATACACCAATATGTAGAAGCTCTTTAATTGAAATGACATTTTTAATGCTAAAATACAATTATTATTGTTATCCATGAATTTTCAAATTTACTGATTTACCCAAAAAATGTAAAAAACAGTAAAGCACATTATTTCTTGATTAACATGTCAACTTATAGTTATTTACTTGCATTCCTGCACAGAAAAATTAGTTTTAGTGGTTGAATGTTATGCTTGATTAATTTCTGACTTCTCAGAGAAGCCCAGTGAGACAGCTCAAATTTGGGTATAAAAAGGTGAATTCAGTTTGCAATTCCTCATTCCTGTTCAAAATGATTAAACGTCGAGAGCTCACTGAAAATGAAAAAGTCCGCATTAAAGCACTTCAAGATGCTGGATGGACTCTGAGACAGGTGGTCTAATAAATTAGTTAAGCACTGTATTACTTAATGATTGATTGACTAATCATGAAAATAATCTGAAAATTATTCAATAACAAGAGTAGCTTGATTTATATATATAAAAAAACTACACAGAGTTGATGCCAAAGCCTTGACAAGGGGTGAACACTGTTGTGCTCTTTAGCTATGTGCTGGTCTGTCTGACTCTGCCAAATCATGATAAGATGCCACTGTGCTGATTATGTTTGTGTTCTTGCAAAACAAATGAGATAGAGAGAGCAGTTAATGTTGAAACTGGAGCTAAATGTTATTTTTACTCAATATACTTCAAAACAGAGAAGTGAGAAGACATATACAGAAACGGTGTGCAGGACTCTTAAACTGGAAAAGCACTCTGGACATGACCAATCACAGTGGGAGTAGCTTGCGTTGCCTCAAGATGTAGATACAAGGTGCATACAAGGCTTGAGTGCAGGGTTTGTAGCCACACTATAGTTTCCTACAGAATATAAACCAGGCTTCAACTGCAGCCAGAGCACTTTGAAAAACATGATCCAACCATGGAAAGCAATTTTCCTATCAAATTAAATGTGTTGTACTCTTGGTCTTGAACTGCTGCTCCTCCTTTGAGACTTTCCAAACTTCTTCAAGCTGCTATTTTTTCTTCTGTGTGTGCGTCATCTAACCCTGCTGCTTCACAGTGCCTGCAGGTTGATGATATTGGACAAAACATCAATCTGCTGTTTCATTCATAGCAAGCACTTTCTACCCATTACAATAGCCAACAGCAAACGACTAAGTAAACTCTTTACAATGCAAACTTCCTGTTTATTCCCTTCACACACTATTCACCAGTTGCCCTTCTCCCACACAGAAAGGCATCATCTGCACTCCAGCTTGAGAAATCATAACCACTGCTCTTACATAATTCAAGAGGATGCCCACTATTTGGTCAAATTGTTAGCTGGATGCACCAACAGCAGCACACAGGAACTAAGATCTGTTTGTGTTTTCAATGTGGGCAAGTTTCTGCATGTGCATTACCAGCACACACAAGCACACAGACAACCAAAGCAGAGATTGTAGGACAGAAACTAAAACCACTGCCCTAAAAAAGAAAGAAAAATACAAATAAAATGACACAAATCTATGTCATTGCAGCATAAAAATGAAACAAAAGGGAAAAAGGCACCAAGGACAGTGAGGGGGACTGCAGTTGTGCGCCTGTTTGATGACTCACTGCTTACCGAATGCTGCAGCACAGGGAAAACCTCCTCTAATAGCACATTATAGCAACCACAGCCCCCCCCCTCCCTTTGCTTGAGGCCAGTGTGTTCATGTTTGTTTACACCCTCACACCTGAAACCAGCACAAGAAACCGTTTTCCACTTTCTAACATGTTTTTGCTGTTTCTTATTTTCACCCACAGTGTTCAGTTTTTCTTGTTGCTGTGCAGGCAGGAGGGCCTCAGTGACTGCAGACCTGGGTGACTGTGTTAGACGCATGCCTTTTGAGTATGTTTATATTTTTGAACTTCACATTAAAATACCTTCTGATGCGTTTGGCTTTTTCATAAAAGAATCCATGTGAACAGAAATCTAAACTTTTGTGATATCCCAAAAGCTACATTTCATAGTTGGAATTTGGACACTCCCTTGCAAAATTTGGCAACATGTTATGCTGTCAGACAGCCCGAGCTCTGCCGATACAGATTTTCACAGGTTTCAGTTTCTACTTTTAGCTCCCATTTACTTCCACGGGGCTCGGTACACACAGCTTTATTCCTGGGGGCAGATTTAAATAAGCACCAGCAAGGATAAAGACTCGTTAAATCCAAGTGCACACATATGCAAACTTGCTTTCAAGCTCAACAACAGAACAATACATGCACACACAAACATACAGCTCAGACTCACATTCTCATGCTTCATGTGTTTGAGCAGCCGCAGCTCTCTGTACGTCCTTTTTGCATGGATGATGGATTGGAAGGGTCTTGATAACTTCTTAACAGCTACCTTCAGGCCTGTCTTCACATCGTATGCTGAGCTGAAAGACACATTTGAAAGTGTTTGAAACTTGCAGTTGTAAAAAGTAAAGACATAACATCAGGTTAATAACAATTATCACATCCCAACCTTTAACATTTCCCTTGATTTAACTGAGAATGAGATGTTTCACTAGACTGCGTAGGTGGCCTTCACCCAGTAAACAAAGCAGTCAATTGCGTAACCGAGCTCTTGGTTTGGCTTCTTATTACACTCAGCAGCCTAAAGCTGTATGGGGAAACATGACTGAACGTGTTGTCAAATATCAGCAGCATTGTGTACAACAACATAAGAGTGTGAAAATCCCCCAATTGTTTACTGAAGTGAAATCAATGCAGCAGCTTGTTGGGGAGTAAATATGTGCTTGTGTTCAAACAGTTTCTTTTTCTATTAATGTTGATAACATGTTCCAGGAGGTTGGTTCTATAAATGTAATTCAATCTCAAAAAGCATATGTTGTCCAGGACTTACTGGCCACTGAAAAATGTGTTTTCTCAACTCAGTTTGATTAGGAATTATTCTTAAATATGAAATGCTGGCTACAACATGCCTTTTTGTATATCCTGAATATTATTATACGAACCAGTAAAAGAAGAAGAAAGTATTTCATTTATTTTAAATCAACAGGAAAAAAACACAAAACATTAATAAAAAACAAATAAGCTTTATAATAGAGTTTGCTCCTATTGCCTAAATATAGGTAAATACTGGAAATTTAAGAGCAGATTTGAGCCCACCACTGAAAATTCTCTGTGATTCTGATGGACCTGCCCACCAGCGAGTGTTTGTTTAAGTCAACATTCATCCTTTCACTCAGTACTGTCACCATGTAGACAGTGTTAAAAAAAGAAAAGAGAAAAGAAAGCAGGAGTGGTAAAATGGTAAATGGATGCTTTGTATAGCACTTTTCTAGTCGTTCGACTACTCAAAGCGCTTTTGCAATACAAGACATCATTCAGTCATCGACACATTCACACAGTAATGGCAGGAGGCTTCTCGACACAGTGCAATTTTGTTTATCAGGAACCAGTACACACACATATTTTATAAATCAATGGAAAAGCCATCAGGAGCAATCTGGGGTTCAGAATCTTGCCCAAGGTCACTGGATATGCCAACCACAGTCAGGGACCTAACTACAAACCTTTGGAAAGGTAGACAACTCTCCCTACTTTCTGAGCTACAGCAAAACACAGATGTGGCAACATAAAACCTAAATGTGAAATGAGCTCTTGCTTTGTTTTAATAAAATAAGCAATAATAAACATGCACTTTAACAAAAAAAACTGTAGAGTATCTTCCAAGGACAGAAAGCAATCATCCATTTGCCAGGATTGAGGATAAAACAAACCTATTCATACTGTAAGACTCTGTACAAAATAAGTCACTTTTACACATATTCTTATTTTTTCTAAGTGGAGTAGTAACCCAGTATGTATGTTAAACTTAGTGATATTGGCTACTTGTACAGTAAAAAAAAAAAATATCTGGATTGTTTCGTTGTTGTTGTTTCTGGTCAATAAATTATGTGGAATCAGATCAGTGCAGAGTTGTGTATGGTACCTGATCCAGTGTTTTAGGTAGTAGGGCCTGTCATTGCTGCGTTTCCTGAATCTGAGAGGAAACACAACCAACTTACAATAAACCACATTCCTTTTAGATCAGCCACTTAAGCTGCATCAAAAATGACTGAAAATAAATTAATGATCAAATACATATTCTGCAGGCCTATACATGTTTATTTGATTCTGCAGAAGACCTCCCACACAAACTAAATCCAAAGGGGGCAGGAGGGGAGTGGTTAAAACTAATTCATATGAGGTACAAGCTACTAGAGCTATCTGAACTATCTGAACTACTGACCCAGTCACGTGCTGCAATGTGGCCCTTTAGTTAAGAGTTTAGTTCAAGGACATGTCAACACTACTTGTGAGGGGAGGATATGAGAATTATTTTCTCAAAGCACGTTCCACAAACCAAGTGAAAGATTTGAATTGTTGACCTTTTAACCACACGATTGGGAATATCAGCATGCCGGGATTTAGTGTATAAACCACCAACAGTAGCACAATAATGTGGTCGTGAGTTACACACATTCATAATAAGAACATTAAGATAAGATGTGTGTTTTTCACACTATGTCACAGATAATCTTCCACACCCATAGAACTCTATGTTCCAGACTTGCAGAACAACTTGTATGTGTGTCACTTGTGAGGGAAAGCCCACACTTGGTAAACACGTAGTATGTCAAAGCCTAATGAATAAAAAGTCACATGCATGTTGTCTTTTTAAACAGATGCTAACCTGACAACCAAGATTAATCTAAGTGTCATCATCCAGTAAGCCTGCAATAAACCAAAGTGCGATGACAAAGGGTCATTAAAAACTTGGCCTGTAAAAGAAGCAGCATCATAGGATTACAGGAGTGATCATCAGCCATCAATTTATTTTTTTTCAAAAGTGAGGTTCATAAGGGATTAGAGTCACAAAAAAGACTGAAGACTACTGCATAAATTAGACACTCTTAGAGAAGAAGACAAACTCCTATTCATCAAAACTGTGAAGCATTCCTTGTGGAGCTTTTAGTAAAAGGAATTGGAGCATTAATTATGTTTTTCTCTAACTTATCCAATGTGCATGTGTGCATGTATGCACAAGATTCTTTATCAGAGTATGACATGTAGCCCTGTTTATGCAGACAAATATTACTGGCACCATAAAATCTTAGCACACATATTACGAGCCTCATGGCTGCGTTCCGAGTAAAAATAATTTACATAACAGTTGCCATGAGCACATACATTTAACACTACAACACAGTGTACATCTCAGTTAACTATGATGTCATGTGTCATCTGTAAAATAATGACTCTACTAACACTACTGGGGCTGGATTACAAACTCTAAATTACTTTGCTTTTACAGAATATGGATTCACACTACATTAATAAGTGCCAAATTTGGGTAGTTGAGAGCGTATTTTATTGAGCAAGTAACTGTAGGTAGGTGCAGAGAAAGAGCCAGAGAGCGAGACCGCCTCTTCAAGTCACAGTTAGTCAGTGCAAGGCTTAACCTAAGCAGACCTGGAGCCAGTGCTGGAGAAATGAAACCCTTGACAAATGAGAAAACTTTGACGGGCTGACAAACTCATTAGCATACACAGCAGGTTATTTATATGCCTGCTGGATGTAACCAAGCTTTTTCCACTGCCTTGGTTAATGCTAGCTTAGCATTTTTTTGCATTAGCCAACGGTCAGCCATTGGCAGTACAAGACGTTTATTGATGAGGTGCTCTTTACCATGCCAGAGAGAATAAGATTTTGAACAGGGTCAAAAACCTAAGTATGAAACCAACAAAACCTGTAACTTTTTGTGACAGAAAAGCAAAGCAGAGAAAAAAGGGTACTGTCAGATACCGGTACTGAATTCTACCAAATCCTAAAAACCGTATGGTGAAAATAAAACCAAAACCTCTGTGTGCATGTTAAAGTGATCAATGGTGGAATAAACAAAAACACAACCTGTTTTACAAGCATTTAACGGCTTAGACACGTCATTCACACACAGGTCAAACAAGAACAGAATTTATTTCTTGCCCTGCCCAATGACACGAGATGAAAGTCAAATGCAGCACTGCAGCATCGAACCTGTACGGTGCATATTTGAATGTTCATGACTGTCTTGATGTGGAATTAAATTTTAAAAGAAAAGAAGAACATGTACATGTACAACACGTAAATAAACTCACTGAGAAGACAATATCGGGTATAAAGGCTGTTAGTTATAATTGCCTGCTTTCTTAATCTGTTTATGGCTATGAACAGTCACAGATAGAACATTGTGAACTCAGAAGTAGAACAAGTCGAAAGAAGTGAAACATGTTTTTATGAGCCTATTT
The DNA here is from genome assembly GCA_029783725.1 of Acanthurus tractus. Taxonomy (NCBI): domain Eukaryota; kingdom Metazoa; phylum Chordata; class Actinopteri; order Acanthuriformes; family Acanthuridae; genus Acanthurus; species Acanthurus tractus. The sequence goes on from JAQNCA010000014.1 coordinate 17,556,077, forward strand.
TAGATATTAAACAGTAATCAGTTCCATTTTCTCTTTCGTCATCCAGCTTTTCTAAAATAAGTTTTAATTCTGATCTTTTTTTTATGTGCATATCAAGCAGGACCATTTATTAATCTGCTAAAAGAATCACACTTACTGTGATTATGACCTCAGTGAGTGTAAGATAACCTGGTTAGGATGTTTACACAGCCGTGGCAATAACCTCATTCTCATTTCCACAACCCAGCTTTAATTAAGTTGTCACTGGTTACATAAAACACATTCATTTTTAATATCTGCTCTGCTAACAGCACGGCAGATGAAAGTAAAACGCACAACTGTTCCTCCTCCACCTCTCAGATAAACAGGTTTTCCAATCTGTAGTGTCAAATGATTTAAGAGTTTGAGATTTAAGACAGTTAAATTGCTGCAGTTAATCTTACAAAACACTGGTTCCCTACCTGATGGTCTCAACCCTCAATAGGGGGTCACCAAAACTTCATAAGGGGGCCATGAAGCCTACTTGAATTTAAGGGACAATGTCAAAAGACTTTATAAAAATAATAAAACAGTAGGCCTATATCTCAGGATTTCATTGTGTTATGTGAAAACACTAAATGAAATAGTTACATTTACAGTTAGATTATGTTGAAGATATAAAGTTGAAGAAATAAGAGCATGAAGCAGACTTAAACACAGCCTTGTGTTGCATTAAAGAAGAAAACATATGTACAATCAAGATGCTGCTAGAACAATGGTTCAGGCAAAAGGAAGTCTACTATGTTTATTTGTTTTATTGAAATAAAAAATTGGGAATCACCGTTTCAAAGAATGTGTAAAGAATGACCTGGTTTATCCACTCAGGTGTTTTTTTTTATGTATCCAGTCCTCATAAATCTTATAAGCAAATTACTGGGCTATTTAAGTTGAGATATTCACCTGGAGTCTTTTAAGTGCTGTGCACTGTAATCTCTCTAGGAGAACGAGTATTTACTGAATATATTACAAGGATTTAATGGGGGGCTTTAACTTTTCAGACAGATTTCATGTCCTTCCCATTTTACAGCCTGAAACACTACAAAGATCTGTTGCAATAGGCTGTTTCTGCAGCTATCTCAGCACCCATTATGTCTGTATGCAAAGACGTCTCAGGGCTCTGAAGCCTGATCCAAATTTTAGACCAAAATGAACGGTTTTACTCTTCTAATACCACACATACATTCAGTCATGTACCTCACTTGTCTTAATACTGAAGCTGAAATCATGTAAAATTGCTGGTTTTTACACGCAATCATCCTGTTTTTTTGTTTGAAGAGCTGACAAGTCAGTGCACATTTCCCTGAGGTTGAAACCAAGTGCGTCAGCCAGAATTTGCCACAATATCGCAACTGCTCACCACATTAGCCTCATCATGCACTGTTTTCTTGATCAGCAAAACATCTCATATTGCATATGGTCTGTACTAGACAAAGTATAAAAGCTGTTAATCGGACATGAAGACGTGATGTCATGTGAGAGGCTTTTCAACTGAGACATGATTAAGAAATGCATGTGCTGCTGGATTATTAGGGAAGGTGAGGAGTCTGAGCAGAAGCCAGTCACACACATGTGAAAGCTGCCTGAAAAAACACAGGCTGGATGTATAACAAAAGAGTAGAATCACTTTTGTGGTATGTTCAAGCATGAGACTTTAAGTAGGCAATATGCAAGGCACCTGTTTTTATTATGGCCCTGAAGCTGGGGCTTTGCAGACAAGTGATGTAAAAATGCTTAAGCCTGTTTTCAATGCTATTGTTTTCAGAATGAGAGAACATCCAAAGACCAGTTATATGAACGTAAGAGTAAGAGACATACCTACGAGTTTTTTATTCTGATTATAGCTCATCAATAGCTCTCTTGTTTTTTTTCCATGTTGCTGTTACTAAGCATTTTTTGTTGCACTACCTTGCTGTGATAATTTTGCATTACAATATTTTGGCTATAATATTCTTTAAAAAGTTTACTAATGTTCATCAAAAAAAGAAGGAAGAATTATTGTCATGATGTCACCAACATAGCTGGATCTAATTTTAAGCCATAATTCATTTTCCAGCACTGAGCTAAAAATTAGCTGTTGGTGGATTGATCTAATATGCAAATATACCCTGTGGGCCTGTATGTGTTTTATGATCATTTTTGCTCAGTTGAAACACACAAACTGAATAACACGAGGCACTGTGCACACAGTCCATGCTGTGATCCAACCAGCAGCATTCACTGGAAATGCTTTTTCTTTCCACACCGACCCCTGATCTCCTCCAAGTCTGACATTTAAAAAATGGGACAGAGGTTAGACATAAGGAGAAAGAAGAAGTGTTTTCTTTTCCTAGAAGTCTTGTTTCCGACTGATAGGTTATAAGGAAAGTTATTTTGAAATCCATTTAGGACATGCTTAGCATGTTTAAACATTAGGAAGAATTCATACTGGGAGCCCAAGGAACGTCATGGCACCAACAACAAAGACGTTGCCGGCTGAGCAATTAAAAGCGTGTGTCCAGCTGACCAAGAGCCGTGACATGCTGGAGTAGTTGCTGTAAAGTTATTTATACTTATCAGATACCTTCAGAGCAGGGCTGGGTGAAATGACGGTATACCCTGTGCAATGGTAGAAATGTCTCCACTGGCAGAGTTTGGCAAAACTGTTTCTCCCGAGGGACTTATCCCTCTGTGTCTCTGCTATACCATACATTCTGGGCAGAATATAAGATAAAATGGTTGTTATTGCTTACATGAAGGTTCTAAATAAAAGAAAAAAGTTATTCAAATTTGATGATCAACATGGTAGTATTGCTATTTTAAACAATTTATTTATTGAATTTACAGAGCAATGACTAAATTAAAACATAAAATTACTTAAAGGTTGTAATGTCACCTTGCTATTTGGACCCCTCTACTTGCAGAGCTTATTGTAAATTTTTGTATAAATAAGACTCTGACTGTATGTTGTCAAAAGATATGCTGACAACCCCTTGCTATGGTTTGGGATACAGTCAGTTACAAAGGAAACCATCAGGAATTCTTACAAAGGGCAAATTGACAAATTGACTGCAGGCTACAGACAGAGAGAAAGAGTTGGCCTTCATGTTGTGGTGAGAATCCTACAGTTAGATTCAGACTCTTTGTGACAGGATACAAAAAGTTCTTTTGAAATCAAAAAGACAGAAAAATGTGTGCACTCGTTTCCACTGGAATGCAATAAGAAACATAACTTGCAGCTAAGTTAACTGAACATAATGAAGATAATTTTATAGCCCAATAGGAAAATAAAAAATGAGTATGCATTTTTTCACGAATGAATAAATACATAAATAAATACAATTAAATGTGTCAATTTTAACATTCCAGCGGGTCAGAATCTTTTGTCGATATAAGAATAATGAGATGAACGTGTAATATACAGACCAACATCACTGTTTCAATGTTTTTTGAAAAACATAAGTCAGTGTGTGTCCTGGTCCTTGAGTAAGAGAAAGGTGTAAGGAAGTTCATCAGTGACAATAGATCTGAGCCTCCTGTCTGCAAGTGAGCCTCTAAGAGTGCAAAAGCAAAGATTTGTAAGAGCAGAATCAGATTCCAGGGTGTTGTCTGTACACACCCACATCTGGCTGCTAATTCATGAATCCTCCTATGGAATGATGCGCCCCACCTTGCATTTGATTGGCTTTGCTTATCATTTGTGTTTATCATGTAGGCCTTGCTAAAAGAACAGCAACTTTGCGATGTTCTGATGCTGTAGGTTGTTTTGCTCTATTCTAGTTTGAAATAGATAAACCACAACAAATTCTACTTGCAGTCCTTTTGGTCACAAGTCAATGGAACTTACTAATGATTTCAAGACTATAAGAACCTTTACTTCAGTGATTTAACCATACTTAGTCATTTGGCTTCTGCCCATACTGTGAACAAATTGATTGTACTTTATAGGAGATATTACAGTTTAACAATTGCAAGCTAATTTAAGACAGCAGAACATCTTAAACTCTCAGTTCTTTTAGTGATGATATGTAAGAAACATCATTGTCGGGTGAAACCAATCAGAGGCCGACTGGAGTGGATCATGCCTTGTCCACACTAAGCTATGCAAATTCACTGTATGAACTTCAGGGTCAAGTCTTATTTATTTCTTTAATTCAGCAAAAAAGTCAGCTTTTGAATAAATTGCTCCTCTGCAAGGAGCCTCTCACTCCATATAACTATTGAGGACAACAAGCAGTCTACATGTTTTATAGCGTGTTGTTCAACCTACAATTTCAGCTACTGTGGCCTTGTGGATTTGAACTGTGATTGAAGTTGAGCCAAACTGGTCGTCTGACAGTTACCAAGTTTATTCATACCAGTATGTCAAATTGGCCACGCCCATTCTGAAATGGCTGTCATTCCCCATTATTATTATTATTATTATTATTATTATTATTATTATTGTTGTTGTTGTTGTTGTTGTTGTTGTTGTTATTATTATAAGTAGTGTGTGTTTGTGCCATTTGTTTTATTGAAATTCCATATGGAGTCCAATCAGATCAAAGACCAAC